>PISX010023281.1:0-30035 GCA_004024625.1 Mellivora capensis
TTTATTTTAAAAAAATACACAAATAGCAAAAATAGAGAAGAGCTATTACTTCTAGAGTTGAGGAAGGTACTTAAGTTCTGTAGAAGCAAGTTTGGGAAAGGACTGCAACTACCCTTACCTCACCCCATCAAAGCTGAGATTTATACCTCAGCCTTGGAGAGGGTGTAATTAGAGCCTGCTGGTGGTATGGATTTCTGGGATAACATTGGTCAGAGCTCTTTCCCAGGAAGCTGTCCACTGAGATGCCAGGAACATTTGCTGAGATACCATAGGCCAGAGCTGTTCTAATGAAAACTGCCTGCTAGGGTATGGGCAAGTCTAAGATGGTATGTAGAAAACTGCACATTGGGGTGGCAGAGAAATTCAGTGGAGGGTAAAATCTATTGGGTCTTCCACATACCATTGATAGCTGGGCCTTAGGAGATGAAAAAAAAAAAAAGAGTTCAAAACTGGGAAGAAAAGCCTCATCCCCTCCACTATGCCTTGCAGGACCCCTCCAGCACCCTCTATTAATAAAACATACCATTGCATCAGCTGGCAAAGGGTCCAGCTCCATTATTAAAAAATCAAGACAGGAGGTATATTTGGATCTGAGAACCAATAAGTTCACAAATGGTTATCTTGGTCAAGTTCATTAACTCTCAGTTTAATATAAACCCCAAAACAGTTCCATGAAATCAGTAGTATCCCCACTGTATATGAAAGAAAACTGAGGTTTACAGAAGTGATGTACTTGTCTACAGTCATCTATCTAGTAAAGTAGTCAAAATAAGACTGGACTCTGATAATGTGATTCCAGAACCCTCTCTTAACCCACTGCACTCTGCCTTCAGATTCACCTGAGTAATGCCAATTAGGAAACTGTTACAATTGTCCCAGCCTGGGCTGAAAAGGCAGCCATAAGAATGAGTAGGAGACCTTTCAGAATAAGATCTGACACTTCATAGACCAACTAAATGTAATAGTTACTCCAGGATTCCAGGGTACTCTCAACTTCAAATGTTCTACCCTGTGATCCATAAGGGCATTTGCATTTTACAGACATAAGTTCAGAAAACAAGGGGTTTGTAAATCTAAGGTATACATAAAAGTCAAAAAATAAATCCTAAGAGTAGCATAAAACAAACTCTAGTATTCATCTAATATTATTTTATGATTTATAGCCAGTAATTAAGTTTATATGGAACAATTACACAAATACACAAACACACACACACACACACACACACACACACATATATACCCTCCAGCACAATATTCTTAGGTCTCAGTTTGTTTTTACATATGCTATAAATATTCTTAAATTGACTGAAAAGAGAACATGTGCACAATTTTCTATAAAATGTGAACTCCTGTTCAAGTTGTTATTTGCTTAGCTTTTCTCAGCCTTCTTTGGCTTTTAGTGTCAAAAGATCAATATACAGCTTGGCAGGTCCCCTGACAGTTGTGTGAAGAGAGGTAATCTGTTCAGAGGCTACTGTGTTCTCTCCCCAAGTCCCCGTGACTCGGTACCATGAGCAGCATCTTAGCCAAGATCGCGGAGATTGAAGCTGAGATGGCTCAGACTCAAAAGAACAAGGCCACAGCACACCACCTAGGGTTGCTTAAGGCTCGCCTTGCTAAACTTCGTAGAGAGCTCATTACCCCAAAAGGTGGTGGTGGTGGTGGGCCAGGAGAAGGTTTTGATGTGGCCAAGACAGGTGATGCTCAAATTGGGTTTGTGGGTTTTCCATCAGTGGAGAAGTCAACACTGCTTAGTAAGCTGGCAGGGGTATATTCTGAGCCTGTGAGTTCACTACTCTGACCACTGTGCCTGGTGTCATCAGATACAAAGGTGCCAAGATCCAGCTCCTAGATCTTCTGGGTATCATTGAGGGTGCCAAGGATGGGAAAGGTAGAGGCCGTCAAGTCATTGCAGTGGCCCGAACATGTAACTTGATCCTGATTGTTCTGGATGTCATGAAACCCTTGGGACATAAAAAGATAATTGAAAATGAGCTGGAAGGTTTTGGCATTCACTTGAACAGCAAACCCCCCAACACTGGCTTTAAGAAGAAGGATAAAGGAGGCATTAGTCTCATGGCCACCTGCCCTCAGAGTGAGCTGGATGCTGAAACTGTGAAGAGCATTCTGGCCGAATACAAAATTCACAATGCTGATGTGACGCTGCGTAGTGATGCCACAGCAGACGACCTCATCGATGTGATGGGAGGAAACAGAGTTTATATACCTTGTATCTACATGTTGACTAAGATAGATCAGATTTCCATTGAGGAATTGGATATCATCTATAAGGTGCCTCACTGTGTACCCATTTCTGCCCATCATCGCTGGAATTTTGATGACCAATTGGAAAATATCTGGGACTACTAGTGAGGATTTACACCAAACCCAAAGGCCAGTTGCCAGATTATACATCTCCAGTGGTGCTGCCTTACTCAGGACTACAGTGGAAGATTTTTGCATGAAGATTCACAAAAACCTTATCAAAGAATTTAAATACACTCTGGTCTGGGGTCTCTCTGTGAAACACAATCCTCAAAAAGTGGGTAAAGATCATACGTTGGAGGACGAGCATGTGAAGAAGTGAAACCTTCCCCTCTGCCCATCTCCTGGGCCAACCATAACAGCTGTTCCCATAACCAAGCACCCTACCCCAAACCCTTTTGAGCTTTGGCAGCCAGTGGATCAGGATTTAGGGGAGGGAGATGAAGGCATCCAAGCTGGAACTTTATTTGTCTTAACTTGGTGTCACCTTGTAAATTAACTGCATAAAGGACCTGGTAGGCCAAGCCAGCTATGTGCAGTTCATGTGTCGTCAGAATTTGTTTTGGGTTGGACTGAATGAGGACAGGTATGTACTGTGAGGCATCTGTAGAAGGAGTGCTTGGGAGCTTGGTCTTAAGTGTGGAATGGATCAAAATGTGACTACAACATCTTATTTGATGTTTAGTCATGGGAAACCCTTCCAACTGAATGTGGCCTTCACTCTTTTCAAGTGGTCTTTCGCAGGTGATACTGGAAAGAGGAAGGACATGATGTAAGTTAACTGATAATTCCCTGAAAGTCTGGTCAATTTGGGATATAGTGTCATGTGACAGTTGAGTCAAGTACTCTAACCAGATGCATCAAGAGTTTGAATTGCATGGCCACTTCTAATTAGCTGTGAAACCCTGCATAAGTTACACAACCTTTACAAAAATCAATATACAATAATAAAAGCATTTGAGAGGATGTCTAATTGGAGTTTATTTATCCTCTAGAGATCCTCTCAATCACCTTTAATATTGTATATTGATCTTTTGATAGTAAAAGAAAAAACAAACTCAAGACCATCCCCTTTTCCAAGGTATCCACATACTAATCCCTAGAATTTGTGAATAAATTATGTTACATGGCAAGGGGGAATTAAGGTTCCAAATAGAATTAAGATTGGTAATCATCTATCTTGAGATGGGGAGATTATTCTGGATTATTCAAGTGAGCTTAGTGTCATTACAAGGGTCATTGTAAGTAAAAGAGTGAGACAAGAGGGTCAGAGTCAGAGTGTTAAAATGTGAGAAAGACAAATTCTCCCCTGGAGCCTCTAAAAAGGAACACAGGATTGCATACACCTTGATTTTAGCCTGAGACTCATTTTAAATTTCTGATCTCCATATCTGTAAATAATAAATTTGTGTTATTATAACTACTAACTTTGTAGTCATCTGTTACAGCAACTATAGGAAACTAACACATCCTGTCCCATCATCTGAATCAAAGAAAATTTTAGATTTAAAATCCTGAAGTCCCTGTTCAAATAATAATCACAGGGATGAATTAATTGATCTTATTTATTGGGTCACACATCCAGAGTCTGTTCACATTCTAAGGCCTCCTCTTTGAATTTTCTCATTTGTATGCAAATTAGTCCCCATGTTTAAGCCCTGCAGGTTCACATTCAGAATTGCTATTTTAAGATAATAATGTCATATTCACTCATTCAATTATTTAGTCAACAAGCATTTATACCTCTAGCTGGACCTCAGACACTAATATATCACTCATGCCCAACAGATGTTTCAACTTAGTATGTCCAAAACCAAATTCCTGATTTTCCTACCTAATCTATAATTTCCACCATCTTCTTCACTTGAGTTGATGCAAAATCCATTCTTCTACTTGCTCAGACCAAAATGCTTGGAGTCATCCTTGACTCCTCTCTTTCCCTCACACTTCCCATCCAATCTATCAGCATATCCTGCCTGCTATACATTTAAAATATATACACTACTCACCACTTTCATGATCACCATCCATTCAAGCTACTATTTTCTCTTGCCTTAGAGCTTCTAACTGTCCCTTCAGTCTATTCCCCACATAGCAGCCAAACCAATCACACTTAAAGCATAAGTCTGACCCCTTCACTCCTCTGCTCAACAATTCCCATCTCTCCCATCACACTTGGAGTAACAAAAGCCCTGCTCCCTCCTCTGCTGTCCACTCTCATTCCTATGATGCTTTACAGTACTCACTCAGCTCTAGGAATACAAGTCTTCCTGGAACAACTCACACTGCTGCCTCAGGGACACTATTTGCTGCTCCCTCCCCATGCCTCATTCCCCCAGTGAGGCCTTTCTTGCCCACCTTATGTAAAAAATAATCCCATTCTCCTCTCAACCCTTGTCCTGCTACTTGATATGTAACTTAACCTGTTTCATTTTTCTCCATAGTACCCATCACTATCTGACAGATTATATATTTACTTGATTTGTTGATTGTCCAATTCCCCTCAACCCCACTAAAATATAAGCTCCATGAAAGCAGAAAATATTTTTTCACTGCTTTACCCTCAGCACCTAGAATTGTACCTAGCACATAATAGGCACATACACAAATATTTTTGAATAAGTAAATGAATGAATCAATTAACCAATATTGAGCTTCTGCCATATAAATGTTTCAGGTCCTAAGATATGAAGATGACTGAAACACAATATTTGAAATTGATGAATTCAGTCTATAGCAGCACTGTTCAATAGAACTTTCTGTGATGATACATTGTTCAATATGGCAGCCACTAGCATATGTGGCTACTGAGCACTTAAAATGTGGTTACTGTGACTGAGGAAATGAATTTTTATTGTATTTTATTTTAATTACTTTAAATTTAAAAGGTCACATGTGGCTAGTGGCTACCATATTCGACAATACAGATGTAGAAGAGATAGATAATTTACTTATAATACTGGTAAGAATGCAGTGTGACTAGTTTCACAGTAGAGACATATAATAAAATGCTGTCTGAACCCAGAGAAGAGAGCCACTAATTCTGCCTGAGTTTAGTTTCCTCCAATAGACACTCTAAGAGTACTTGCTGTTTTTCTCTCACATCATTTTTGCACTGTTGTAATTACTATTAATTTACAATGATTTACCTGATTTCAATCTTCCTTATTAAGGTATAAGAGCTAAGGCTGTGACTATCCTTAGCTACTGACAGAATTCTTTGCACACAGTAGGTAAACAATAAACACTGGTTTGACTGACAAGTGAGATAGTTATGGGAGCCTTCTTGAGGAGGTGACATTTGAGTTGGATCCTAAAGGATAAGTAAGAGTTTGCTAGGCTAGAACCAAGATAAGAGAGAAGGGTTGGTAGACAGAGAATGCAACAGGTGCAAAGGCCAGTAAGCATGGGAGTTTCAGCACTTTCATTAGTGCCATAGGGAGTTCAGTGTGGTTGTAATACATATTTAGATAGATGTACTCACTTCTTACTGCTTGACAGTTCAAGTTAACAATTTTGTGAGTAAGAAAATCCCAAATCCAGTATGAAATTAAGAGTTGGACAATTGTTTAGAGAACTGTTACAAAGTAGACTTAGAGGGTGGCTGGGTGGTTGGGCCTGGGAAGTAGCCTGAGTGGCTCAGTTAGTTGGGCAACCACTTTTGGCTCAGGTCATGATCCTGGAGTCCTTGGATAGAGTCCCACATCAGGCTCCCTGCTTGGTGGGGAGTCTGCTTCTCCCTCTAACACTCCACACTCTCATGCTCTCTCTCTCTCTCAAATAAATAAAATCTTAAAAAAAATAGTAACAAAGTAGACTTAGACTTTTTCAAATCGTTAGCCCAGAATAGTTCTATAAGAAGTATAGACTAAAATTTCTCTTTTTCATGATTTAGAATATTATGATATTTCAGTTTATAGGGATCTTAGAGATTATTTAACAGAAGCCTTCTTTGGTCAGATGAGGAAATTAAGACTCAGAACACAGTAAATTAATACCGAGGTGGGACCATAATCCAGATGTTTTAGCTTCTGGAGTCATTACCAATACATGGCAAATACACAACCACTTTTCATCCTCTCACTCTGACACAAAGCAAGATACTGGCCCCACAGTATGTCCATTAATAACATATGATCAACTTTTAAAACATACAAGGAAAAGACTCCGTCATAAGTTCTCTATGAGAACTATCAAGGCTGCCCAATACAAACAACCATTTTAAGTCACAAGAAATAGTAACAAACTTCAAAAGAGTGATTTTACTAGTGCAGTGTGAAATGAATTACTATTTTTGCAAGCACAACAGGGTGAAAGTTCTGTGTAATATGTTAAAATGAAAATTCTACTACAAGTCTGGTTTCTCATCCTGGTTTAACCATTCTCTAGCTGGGTTACCTACAGCAAATGGTTTAACCTCTCTGAGCCCCCATTTCTTAATTTCTAAAATGTGGGTGTTTGATTTACAAGGTCCTTTCCAACTCTATGGTTTTCATGTGATTTTGCAGAGTTGGAAGAAAGAAAAAGCAGCAGAACAAATTCCCTTAATAAACCTCTGTCCTTGGACAGAGGTTTATTATGCTGTTTCTCTGCAGTCAAACCAACAATCTTAACAAAATTTGACATCATTTATATCTTTGTCAATCTCTATATATATCAGACTATGTATAAGTCACATGCCCCAAAACAAGCACCAGTATTACATCCTTTTCAGTATTCTGCATTTGATGTGTGATCCAGAAATGCTGTTGACTTTGATGTCCCAGAATCTTTTTTTTTAATTTTTATTTTTTAAAAACATATTTTTATCCCCAGGGGTACATGTCTGTGAATCGCCAGGTTTACACACTTCACAGCACTAACCATAGCACATACCCTCCCCAATGTCCATTACCCCACCCCCCTTTCCCGACCCCCGACCCCCAGCAACAGATGAATGGATAAAGAAGATGTGGTATATATACACGATGGAATACTATGCAGCCATCAAAAGAAATGAAATCTTGCCATTCGCAACGACGTGGATGGAACTAGAGGGTATCATGCTTAGTGATGTCCCAGAATCTTACCCACTTGGTAACAGTACTCCAAGGTTTAAGATTCATTCTGAGCATTTCCCAGGGGTCGTACTTTGCAAGCTATAGTGTCTTCATTACCAAGTTACCACCAATTTTTTACATTAAAAATATATTGACTTCCCCATGTACAGGTTGAATAGAGGATATGTTTATCTGTCTTTGTGTTATCTTCCTTTAAAATCTCTGAAGGTCCTGGAAAACAACAAGGCCTTATTCATAACAAACAAGAAAAAATAGTTTATTTGTATGGAAGCAGTTTTGTCTTATTACATGATATGCATATATGTGGGTCCCCAAATAGAATCACGATAGTTCACCTTCCTATCCACCACTGAAATATAAAATTTATGTATTTTTCACTAAATTCCACCTTTCATGAACAAAGGCAGGAAAAATTTTCCCTTTGACTATTTCTTTTAACACACATGATGTTGATCCCTACTTTTTTGAGGTCTCCTAGATACATACCTAAGAATTCACAATTTGTCTCTTAGCATATGAGAATAATCTCCTGCAAGCACAATTAAGAACAGATGGTTAAAAACTTTAAGGTAGTATTTGCATAAAAAGATCATCTTACTCTGACACTGTAGAATTTTATATTACTTTTAAGTGTTTTCCCTGAAAAGAGTACCTCCTCCCTTAACCAAAAGATAACAAAAAATTGGGCATATTTTTTTACTGAAAAGGAAACAATTCCTAGTAAAGGCACTATGGGGAAGAAAGTAACACATAAAGGAATATGATACACTGTAAATAAAGATGTCACTTCTGCTCAAATATATGAGAAACTTACACTAAATCTAATAGACTTTAGCCACTTCATTTTTCCAGAACCCAGAACAAACCTGAAGTAATTCAAAAGCCTCTGTACCAATATCATGTGCTTATTAAAAAAAAAATACTCCAAAGCGAGTTCATTGACTTACTCTCTTCTATAAATCATGGTAAATCAAGTTTGCTAGTTTGGTTATTTTATGTTTCACAGCACTTCTGTCCTATTCTGATTTACAGATAGAATGTTGGATAACAGATTAGCAGTTTGTGAACAAGGTGGTGGAAATAGTTAGGGAAAAAACTAATTAAAGCAGACATAAACTCTAAAGGAGGATTCAATCTTTAACGAGAAAAATCCAACAATCTGGTCATAACAGAACTGACTGATAAAAAACAAATTAAAAAAATACAAATGGTCCCTTCCGTAGAGGCAGCCTGGATGATCCTGTTTTGTTTCACACAGAAATGGACCATCCTGGGACACCTGGGTGGCTCAGTTGGTTAAGTGACTGCCTTCGGCTCAGGTCATGATCCCAGCATCCTGGGATGGAGTCCCACATCGGGCTCCTTGCTCGGCAGGGAGCCTGCTTCTCCCTCTGCCTCTGCCTGCCACTCTGTCTGCCTGTGCTCGCTCTCTCCCTCTCCCTCTCTCTCTGACAAATAAATAAATTTTAAAAAAATTTAAAAAAAAAAGAAATGGACCATCCAAACCACAGTTGATTGGACTATTGCTGATCATGTGAGATAAATGCAACCAAAAGTCAGCTGAGCAGGGAGCTTCAAGATGACCTGGTATGAAAAGATTTTCCAGAAACAAAGGTCCAATAAGATTCTTAACATAAACAAAGTTCCAAACAGATTCTATTTCCAATAATTTGATTTGAATAAATGAAGAAAAATTGGGCTATTAGCCATAGGAAATAAAGCTTTAAAATGCTCTAAGATCCATGAGCAGCTAAAAGCAAACTAGGGTCATAAAGAAATCAAAGATATTAGGAAGCACAAACCAAGAGTGAGCAAAAGCTGGATGTTGATAAAATGGGTAAAACGGTAAAGCAGTCATTTATTAGATGAGACAAAATGAGACATAGATTAAACAAGAGAAGATAAGTGGAAAATCTCCTATCAGAATCCCTAGAACTACATTGGATCTACTACTAATCTTGTGCTATTTTCTTATTCTTGGATTGCTGTGACACTCTCTCTCTTTTATTTATTCTTCAAAAAGTCCCTAATCACTTAAGATAGCCTGGAAATCAGAAATGCCTAATATGACCTTTGTCCATAAACTCTAGGGGTTTTATTTTCTCACTGATATGTCAAAAAATTCTTTACATATCAAAACTATAAATCTATAATATATGTTTATCATTTGGCTTTTAACAAAATAGTAGGCAGCAGCCAGTTTTTGAGCAGCTACCATGTTCCATGCACTGTAAAAATCACTTTATGGGAATTATCTCATTGAGTCTTCAAAATAACCATATGATGAAAAAAGTTTAACTCTAAGAGTTTGACAAACTTGCTTAAAGTCATTGAACCAATAGAAGGAAAGAAGAGTAGGAATAAAATTCAGGTAAGCATCACCATTCTTTATTATTATTATAATAATTATGATGATTATTATTAATTTTGGTAAAATACACATGACAGAAAATTTGCCATCTTAACCATTTTTAAGGGTACAATTTGGTGACATTAAGTATAGTCATACTGTTGTGCAACCATCAGCACCATCTACCTCCATAACTCTTTCATCTTACAAAACTGAAACTTTGTCTATTAAACAGTAATTCCCCATTTCCCTCATTCCCACACAGACCCTCGCAACCATTCTATTTTCTGTCCCTATGAGATACATTTGACTACTCTGGCTATCTCATATTATATACAGAATTGTGCTTTCATAACTAGTTTATTTCACCTACATTCATAGTGTCCTCAGTGTTCATCCATATTATAGCATGTGTCAGAATTTCCTTCCATTTTAAGGATAAATGATATTCCAAAGTATATACCACACTTTATCCATTCATCTGTCAATGGATACTTGGGTTGCTTCCACCCCTTGGATATTGTGAATAATGCTACTATGTATACATATATCTCTATAAATCCTTGCTTTCAATTATTTTGGATATACGCCAGGACAATTGCAGGATCATATGGTAATTCTATTTTTAACTTGGGGGGGAGGGAACTGCCATACTGTTTTGCATAGCAGCTGCAACATCCACAAAGGCTCTGATTTCTTCATACATTCACAAATGTTTGTTATTTTCTGTTCCTTTTTTTTATAGTAACCATCTATTCTTCTTTTAATTTATGTGTTTGGAGTATGTTTAAAATTCAGAAGTTTTAAAATTTTTATGTAGATAAATTATCAATCTTAAGGTTTAAATATCTTGCTTCAAAACTTTTCCCCATTTCAAGATTATATAAATACTAATTTCTACTACATTTTCTGTGACTTCTTTAATCCATCTGGGATTAATCACGTGAAGTAGAAGCTAGACAATTATTCTTCGGTCTTAATGATTAGATAATTGTCCCAACATCATTTTTAATAATCTATTTTCTCAACTGGTTTGAAATTCTATATTTATTATGTATTAATTAATTATATGTAAAAATAAATTTCTAAACTACTTATTTATTTCAATACCATAAAAACATTGTTGACTATTATAGCTTTATGATGCATTAAAGTACCTAGTAGCACCAGTCTCATTTCATTACTCTTGTTTATCTAAAATATTCTAGGCTATGCTCACACGAGAGGTTTATACAGGTGTAAAACAGTACCACCTAACTTAATTTCATATCAAAGATATCACCACATTAGAGAATAATACAATATAATTAATGTTCACAATGATGACTCCAAAAATTATCACAAAACGAAGTGTGCTTAACAGCATTGCCAGAAATAAGCTAAAAAGAATATGATGAATTTTAGTGAGGTTTATGTAAAATAATAGCATTATAAAATAAAATTTCAGATCTTCCAAAACTAAGAAACAGAGAGAATACTAATATTATACATGTGCAATTAAAAACATAATCCTGTAGGCACAGGGATGCACTGGTGAATATTAAGCCAAAATGTAATTAGCACTTAGGGGTCATTAACGTATCTTCTCCCAAGACATGAGATCTTTGAATCCTCCAAGTACTGTTGTACTTCCTTTCTCATCAAATCATGTAGAGTCATTATTTTCTTCCAGCTATGGCTTCTCTCCACTCTCATTCATATGATCACTAAATAGTTCTTCCAGGTTGATAGCTATGATGCCCTTCCTGATTTCAAAGAACATGCCCCTCACCCATTTATAGCCTCTCTTTCCTGAATCACTTCCTGAAGATGACTAACCTCTCACAGAACTTGCATTATAATATCCAACAAGACATTCTTCCCTTGTCTCTTTGCCACAGGTCTAGCAGTATCATTTGTACATCATTTGTCAACCATGCTGAGTCAAAAAATGCTTTCCAAAATATTGATGGCATAAATAGAGGCCATAGAGGAAACTACACAAATTGTAGACACATTTATCTCAAGAAAGCATGGTAGAAGGCTCATTAACCAAGAACATTTGCGGTATAAAGCACTAACATCTATTTGCAGTGTATTCAGCAAAGAATCCAAGACAGCAGGTGTCATTGACACAGAAGCGAAAGAAGCAACTTGAGCACAGAAATATATATTTTAACAGCATGTTGTGGCCCGGAAAGGGCAAGACTGAAAGCAGGGTGATGGCAACACTTCAAAAAGTAATGGAAACCTGAATCAAGTCAATGGCAGCAGGAATATAGAGAAAGGCATGATGGCTGGTTGAATATGAAGAGTAAGGCAGAAGTTTTCATCAATAACTCCCAAGATTATTCTTCAGTTTCTTCCACATATTAGTTTAGTAAATATTTATTAAATGAATGAGTGAATGAGGGAGTGGTTTGTTTAGAATCATATTTAGTGCTATTCAAAGGGGGTGTGTCTAGAGATAAGATGACAAATTATAGTTTGTTACTGATCCATAACAAGATAGGGAGTTCATACCAGAAGGTAAGTTAGTTAGGTCATAAATTATATTTTTTAATTCAGCAGATATTTTTATTGTTTCTATGAAGGATACAGTACATTGATTCACATTCTGTCATCACCTCTTAATTTCATTAGGAACTAGCACTTTAAAAAGTATATGATTCTAGATCTTAAATAACAGGCAACTAAATCTGAATCATCTGGGAATCCAGAGGTGGTAATACCATCTGACGATGTCTGTGGGATCAGTGCTAAACAAAGAAGCTCTTAGTGCCAAGGAGGGGTATAGAACAGACCTGGATATTACTGTGATTGCTCTGAGGAATGATTATTTGACTAATATATGGGCATACTTGCAAGAGTTCTCGCCTTGAGCTCAGGGAAATGGCTATGCCAATATGTCTGTGACCTATGACTGGATTAATAACTATAGCAATTGCCCAAAAAAGGTAAATTGGACCCCATAATCTAATGGTTATTTAAAATATCTCATTTCCTGAGCTGCAAGTATCAAAAAATTATATATAAAAAATTGGTTTGGCCATCTGCAGAATTTTTCTTGGTGGTTTGTGAATAGGAAATGGATTTCAGAAATTCATCATTCAATGAGTATGCTTCCAGCGGCATGTATAAAAAAATCCTAAACCAAACTGGCTCCCCCAAAGAGGGAACTTTCTTGCTCACATAAACAAAAGTCTAGAGGTGGGCTAGCCTTAGGCCTTGAGTTAATACAATGACTCTAGCCCCATACCCCTGCATTAAATGCTATTAGGAAGCAGACAACAATCAGACTTTACCCATGCTGGAGCTTCACACTGATTTAATCTGGATCAAGATGTGATGTTACAAATTACATTGGTGTCTCAGATTACATTTCTCTCCCATTGCTCTAGGTTCTTCTCTCCTCCAAGGGGACTTCACCCTAAGATCGGCAGAAAAGTAATTACAACCATTCTGACCTTACACCCTTACTCTTTCCATGGTTCCCTTTGAAATGAGGGCAAGTTTTTTTCCAGAAGTGTCCTTCCCTCAAATCTCCCTTCATGTCCCATTTTCCCAAATTGGAATATGCACAAATTCTTGGACCAATCCCTCTAGCTGAGGAAATGACACACCTGTTTAAGTCTGGCTTCCAAAACAGACACTAGCTTGGGAATAAGGCTTTACTGTGATTTTCTTAGACTAATTAGGGCTCATCTTTCTAGTTGAGGTCAGTGCCCCAAACCTCCTGCTTGCTGTGAAATGGATGTCTCAACCCCTATATCCAATACAAGGTCCAACACAAACCTCATTAAGGAATAGAAAAACTACAGTGTAAACTAATAAAGACAAACAGTAATTTAGAATGTTATAACATGAAGAATGTCACAAGGGATGTTTTTGATAATAGATATTTCCAAAAGAAAAATAGTGCCTAAAGAGAACTGGGAGACTGTCAGTGTGTCTGAGTCTAAGTGACCAAAGAAAATTATGTTGTGATTCTAGAAGATGGATTCCAGTAATTTAGGCAGAAATAACCGTGGGGCAAAGAAGGATTAACTCCAAGTTATATTAGCCTGAGGAGACCTCCCTTGGGCAAAACCTAATCTCTTTGCTGTAAATTCTATGCTCACCAAGCAACCTTCTGAATTATTATTTGTCCTTCTGAGTGGCTGACCCCCACAGAAAGGGAGTACCTGCTGAAGAAATATTCCTGATTTAAAAAATCAGTTATATTTCCCATGGTAAATGGGCACTGTGGCTTATAAATCATTCTCTTTTGTATTTTGTTAGAGAGCTCTATCCTGCAAAGCTTGATCACACTGCCAAAATAATAAAAGTGAGATCTCAGAAAGGAAAAGCTGAGGCTCAGACCCAGGACTACAATGTCTCCATCAAGGTATAATTCTGACAAGGCCTGGCCTAAATCTGCCACTAACATCTCCCTTACATGGGAACTCTAAAATATCTGAGCAACGCAACAGATATTTGCGCTGAGAGAGGGACCTGAATGTAGGGGTTATGAGCCAAGTCTTTAGAATAAATGAGATTTAGGGATACCTTTTGGCTCCTCCTACCAACTGTGTGAACTTGAGCAAGTCATTTAACCTCCAAGACCCAGTAGTCCCAGTTATGAAATGGTGAATATTTCAGAGTTGTTATAATGATTAAAGGAGATAAAGTTCACAGAGGGCCTAGTGCAAAATTAATAGGTTTTTCTGTTGTTGCTTTCTTAGTATTGTGGCCCTTGTGTCAATATTATGTCCTCTGGGTTTGACTAAAAGGTATATACTAACCTTGTTCAATACAGTGCTCTACAGTAAGGGTTCAGTGAATGTGGCGGAGTGACCCAACTGGAGAAAATGGGAGAGAAATGTAATCTGAGATGCCAATGTAATTTGTAACATCACATCTTGATCGAGATTAAATCAGTGTGAAGCTCCAGCATGGGTAAAGTCTGATTGTTGTCTGCTTCCTAATCAACTGGTATTAAAGTATCTATCTTATTTAGTTCTGAATTGTTTTTAAAAAGAAACTAGAAAACACCACAGAACATTAATTTACAAAAAGAAAAAGTCTGGAGACTGTGTTATATGAGGGATAAAGAAATTGAGTATATTTAATCTTGAAATAAGAAACCAGGAGAGAAAATGTGAGAAATGTCAGCCTTCCTCAAATATTTAAAGGATTGTCATGTAGAACAGGGAATAGAGAAAGTCTATGTACTTTTTACTTGTCTGTCTTCCCTGTTAGACTAACAAATTTGAGAGAAGAGAATGCATTTCATCCATCACTGTATTCCCAGAAATTGGCTTGGTTCTGGCAACATAAGTACTTAAGAAGTACTTGCTGATTGAATAAGAAGATGGATGGAGGGGTGATGAGATGAATAGGTGATGGGATGGAGAGAGGGGCAGATGGAAAGATATTATTTAAAACATTATGTTAATGTCCGAATGAACATCAGAGATGAGAAAGCCAAAGTTCTAAAATAGTAAAATATTTTCTCAAGTTCACCTCAGCGAATTTTATGAATGCTGACTACACCACAGCACCCTTGATATCTAGTTCTGTATTCTTCCTACTATGTATTCTTTCAACTTCCTTTCATTCAAATCTAATAGAACTGAGAGTATCATGATGAAAATATAATCCTAATGTAGGACTCTCTTATGGGCTGAGTTGCACACCCCCAAATTCATATGTGTATACCCTAACCCCCACTACCTCAGAATGTAACTGCATTTTGAGATAGGGCTTTAAAGAGATAATTAATTTAAAAGGAGGTCAGAGGGCTGGCTCCAATCCAATATGACTGATGTCCTCATATGAGAAAATTAGGACATAGATACATACAGAGGTAAGGCCATGTGGAGACAAGAGGGAGTGGGTAAAAGGGGTGAAGGCGGTCAAAGATACAGATTTCCACTTATAAGATAAAATAAGTTCTGGAGGTATAATGTATCTCCAGCATGGTGACCACAGTTAATAAATTGTATATTTGTAAACTGCTAAGAGAATAATCTTTAAAGTCCTCCTTATAAGAAAAAAAATTGTAACCTTGTGAAGTGATGGAGATTGACTAAACTTATTGTGGTGATCATTTATCAATATACACAGGTATCTAATTACTATGTTATATACCTAAAACTAATACAATGAGGCATGTCAATCATATCTCAATAAAACCAGAAGAAAAAGAAATAATTTTGTCACATACATATCTGTAATTATCTCTTCCTGCATGTCACCGCCTTTCTAAATGTATGCACATAATAAGCAATCATCAAGCAATCACGATAAATCTCTCAAAAATAAATAGATGATTGATGATTCTACTCCATTCTAGAGCCATCAGACTCTAAGGATGATATATTTTTTTTAAATATGCACAAGCTTTTTTAGGCCTTCAGTAAAGTTACTGCAATGTTTTGCCCCCTAATAAAAATTGAAATTTGAATTATAAGACATAAATGAGACCTCTATAAATTCATCTTCAGCATCTACACCAATTTGATTCATAGATTTTTTTAAAAAATTAGAGAGGTCCACAGAAGAAACAACCATGCTGACACATTAATCTTGGATTACTAGACTCCAGAACTGTGAAGAAATAAGTTATGGCAACCGTAGAAAACTCAGAGCCCTTTCTTCATATAATGCATGTTCAATCTATTTAATTCAGCAGTTTTGTATTATAGCACTAAAGAAGTTTCTTTGATTTGCATATAGAGGCCTATAGCAACTACTGCCATGGACATTATAGACACTTTGGTATGTCCTCATTACAACACTGCATCTCTGTCACTTCAGTCTCAAAATAATCCCTATAACATTAAGATACTTAGGACATCAAGGCTTAGACTGATTTAGTGACCTATTCATAGACACTAAACTGGTATGTAGTATAATAGCCAAACTATGGAAAGAGCCCAGATGTCCATCGAGAAATAAATGGGTAAATGGGTAAAGAAGATGTGGTATATATATATATATATATATATATATATATATATATGCAATGGAATATTAGCCATCAAAAAGAATGAAATGTTGCTATTTGCAACAACATGGATGGAACTAGAGGATATTATGCTAAGCAAAATAAGTCAGTTAGAGAAAGACAAATATCATGTGATTTCACTCATATGCAGAATTTAAGAAACAAAACAGAGGATCTTAAAGGAAGGGAAGGAAAAATAAAATAAGATAAAAACAGAGGGGAAGGCAAACATAAGAAACTCTTAACTATAGGCAACAAACTGAGGATTGCTGGAGGGAAGGTGGGATGGGGTAATGGGGTGATGAACATTAAGGAGGGCACTTGATGTAATGAGCACTGGGTGTTATATGCAACTGATGAATCACTAAATTCTACCCCTGAAACTAATAATATGTTATATATTACCTAAATTGCATTAAAATAAAAAATAAAAAAACTATTATGTGTAAAGACACACAATTCAAAGGCAAGTCTTCTGAACCCCTCATTTTAAGAATAGTGGCAAATGTTTATCAAGTGCATACTATGTTCCAACTTTATGTTATGTACTTTACATCCATCATCTTATTTAGTCCCTATAACAAACACATGGGCTAAGTGCTACCATCAGTCTCTGTTTTGTAGATAAGGAAACAGAGAATTCTACAGGCTAAGTAAGTTTCCAATGATTATATATATATATCTATACATATATATCTATATATATATCTATATATATATATTGGTAAGCTCAAGCTTTGATCCCAAGCCACCTCCCTTCAGAGTTTGCATATTTAACCACTGCACCTTACCACCTCTAACTCATAATAGTCTTCTCTTCCTGAACCTCCTTCACATGTCAGCCTGGCATAATGCTTGCTCTCTCCAGCAAATGCTCCAGCTGTTGCTAAAATATCCATCTTCCATGCCCCCCATTTTGCAGAGCAGGTGCACGGAGCCCACCTCTGGAGTAAAGAACTCTCTGCCTTCTAAATGCAGTGGGTGACCTGGGGCTTGACATTTGATGTCATGACTGACAGTCTCCAATTAAACCATTTTAGAGCAGGAGGGGTTTGATGCTACTGTATTTTTTCAGTCTGAGCATTCGGTGGCTTTCCTCCTTTATTTGGGATCACAGCCAACGTAAAAACTGAAATTCTTTCTGACAACGTTTGCTGAATTGCCACAGTGTATTAGTCCAGATCCCCGTGGACTGCCTTTCGCTTTGTGCCAGCTTGTCACTGTAGAAGCAGCAAGGAGAGTGACCTAGTGCTTTTAGTCTAGACATATAGTCATCAGAGGCCCCCAGGTCTCTAGGCAAATTTACAAGCTTTTGAGACAAGGGCTTGTCTGATAACAAAACCAACACCTGATAAATGACACCCTAAAGACAGAGATCTCTGCAAAGAAATGTAGAACTGACAGTCTTTTTAGCATGTCATACTATTTCACCCCCTTTGCTTTTGTTTGGTTTGATGATGTCAAACTCATATCCAGAGTCCTCTTTCCAAATGATGTATATTGTCCTCTTTGGTTCCAGAAGTGCCCTCACAGGGCCTCCCTCCAAACAGAGAAAAGGTGTGCTCCCTTCCTCCATTCCTCCACTGCCTTTTGGAGCTACAGCTGATCTATCAGCAACCCCTGGAAGGTTGGTAGGAAAATCCTGCAGCTCTCACCACCAAGACCCACCATACTCAGAACAAACATGCCTAGGAAGAGGTCTGCAAAAGGAACTGACAGACAAATGTGGATCTTTGTTTATGAGATCTCTATGTCCAGATTTCCATTCAAGGCCAGAGAGGGTTGCTACAAAAAGGAAAGGGACAGAGTAGGGCACGAACACTAAGTTTAGTAAATGGCTTTAATAAATACCGCCCAAAATAAGCAAGCTGAAGCTAAATTAAGGTCAAGAATCCTTTTCTCTGTTTCTCTGTCTCTGTCTCGGTCTCTCTCACATGTGCATCCGCGCGCGCGTACACACACACACACACACACACACACACCCCTCTGAAACTACCCATTTTATTTATGGAGTTCCTGGAATGCCGGATGATGTGGCAAGGTGTGAATTCCTTATAAAATGCAAGCATCCTGGGCAAGAAATAGTTGCAGACCATTCCAACCAGTCACTCTGGCTGCACTGCAAGCCCGGGCTTGAGAACTAAAAATCTATCTCAGATAATTGACATTTATTTGATTGAAACAGCAGGGTGCCCTCCATCACCATGGGAGGAGACCATATGGAAGAACAGTGCGAGTGGAGATAATGTTTGTCTACTGAGTGTGCCAATGTGTTTAGAGATTATTCACAGGGCTCTGGGGATTCCAGTATGATAATGTTTCAGCCAAATTAGAATCAGATTAATTGCTCTAATCTAATGGAAAGACAATGTTTATCAAATTATTGCTCTTTTCACCACATGATATTGCAGTGTCATTATTCTTTGGATTTAAGAAAGGAAATGAAAAGACTCTTGTAACACATCTGCTCAAGAGTTATATGATAGTGCTTTTCCCACTACACACAGGACTGAAATGCAGTTGGCAATTCTGTGAAGTAACCAATAAATTAAAGTAAAAGATCTGTAGTGGATAAATCTGCTGGAGTCCTATGATATCAGTTCATATTTTGATAAGACAATCTAAAGTCAATTAGCTTTTTCCAGATTTGAGAGATTTTGTTCTTCATATTATGTAGGGAGTGTTTTCCTCTATAAATGGGGAAGTACTTTTTCGAAAAACCCTAAGTGGTACTTACAACAAAATTCTAACACTCCTTTCCAAAATACCAAAAGCAGCTCAATTTCTCAACACCCATAGAGGAAATGGGGCTCTATGGATGTGGAGGAGAGGGTGCAATCATCTGTGGCCTTAAGTCACAAAGGACCATCAGCTCCTCAGCACTAAAGGGCTTGTCCATCTTATTGCTCCACTCTGGCCCATCGTTTGCATCCCTGGGAATTCTCAGAGGCTTCAAACATCAACCAAGAATCACTTTAGAGAGGTACAGAGAGTCACACAGGAACCAGTGGCTTCAAAGAAAGGTATGGTGATCAGCCAGTGCTTCCCAACACCTAGTAGGCTGCATGCCCAGCTCCAAGAGAGAATTTGGGAGAAGTTACAGAAAGATTTTTCTGCCATCTACATCTCCATAGGGGACTCTGTTGGTCCCTGCAGAGCAGAGAGGAAGGATCAAGTGGCACGATTTGTATGTTCACTCTTCTGTGTACACTGATTATTTCAAAATAATAGCAGCACAAAGCCCTCAAGTGTTCAGGAAGGCTGTGGGGAGGTAACTGTCAGGATTCTGCTGGGCCACATGCCAGGTCAAATCCATTGCCTTTTCTTTTAGAGCTAGTGTCTTTTGCAGAAGGATCTTAGCAAGTGGGACAAGATAGAACAAAAGATGGAAATTATTTTCTTTATCATTAATTCTACATTATATGATACTTCTAATAAGATACTTCTAATAAGATATTTCTAATAAGTTAAGAAATCTTAACTTCACCTCCCTTTTGTGGTTGGCTCATCATACTTAATGCTTACAAAACATTGCATCATTAAGTTTGAGGTCCTTTTAGTTATCTATCTCCCTCCCCAAAATAGTTTGTTATATTCTCCAATTCAAAATGACATGGTCACAAAATGATATACTCACAAGGGCTGAACCAAGATTCAGGTCCACATTTTAATTTACACCATGGTTAACTTCTCAGTTGTACCTTAAAGACATTCCTAGAACCTGAAAAAAAATTTTAAAAAGCATGATTAGACTATCGTTACTGAGTTGGTCTCAACAATATCTCAAATGTCATTATAGACCACATTTGCGGGGTGTCGAGACAAGGTTAGGCATATGTGAATAGAGTCAATTGCTCTCTGATCTGTCCAAGCTCAAATCTTGTTGTGATTTTAATGTTCCTGCCTCAACAATGGGCTCCCCTGGGTTAAAAAGAGTTATTCTTGAGAAATAAATGAAGAATATCGTAGTTGTATTAATGTCTATGAAAACAGTGTATGCTTTCCAAGACAAAGCACAGAGCTGTAGATCTTCATTAATTACAATGCACTGAACAAAAGCAAATGCAACCACTATAATTAACAATGCAATGCCTATAACCCCTGTCTAAACGCTTTCATTTCACTATAATTTAACAGTAAGAGCCTGAGAAATTATTTTAATCCTTACTTTTGCAATTCATTTTGAAAAGGTTGTGAGACTCAGTCTGAGGCATATTCATACATTCATTTACATTTTTATTTTAAACGGCTTCATTATCAAACTTCTTTAAACCCTACCCTATCATTTACAACTGAATTCCAAAACTTTATTGTAAACCAAGTATTTGGAGTAACATCTGTGGGATTCATACAAATATTGTAATATGATGGGTATATATTTTACCTCTTTATGTGGGAAAAAGAAATTCATTCTTAACTAAATCAAAGGAATTACTTCAGCAATATATTCAAGCAGATGTCAACTTGGGTAACTTATAACAAACATGGAAGAACAAGCTGCCAATACATAAATATTTACCTAATGCTTATACTGTATACATGTTCAATACAAGTAAGATGTCACCCTGGCCCACCAGTTAGAAAGGTAAAATAAATAGTAATGAAAAAATTTAGAAAACAGTTACATGCCGATTTAAGCAGTTCTGTCACCATAATAGCAATTCAAGAGAGAGAAATCAGTGCTAGAAAAAGTGAAAAACTACCTTTATAGAGAAAGTAGCACTGACATTACCTTAATAGCTAAATATGATTCCAATAGGTGGAGAGAAGAGTAAAAATAATAACAAAAGCAAAACACAATGAAGAGCAAGAGTAAAAGGCCCACTTGCTGACAGAGGAAATACTTAAGAATAATCGAGAATAACATGGAAAAAATAGTGAGAGAGAATAGCCCATAGGAGATGTCAAAAACATGGAAATGGACCTAAGTTGGTACAGTAGTCAATGTTGGAAGCAATGAGAGAGAGTGATAAGTATGGGAACTTGGTAGCTAGATTATTTGGAAAAATGAAACCCTGGAATTAAAGAGGTAAAATAAGGAACTGACAAGATTAGGATTTCAGCAATGGACTTCTAAGGAAGATGGTGAAATACGAGGATCCTAAATACAACTCATCCCATGGAAATACCTAGGTAACACACACATCAGCATACATAACCCAGAAAACAACCTGAAGACTGACAGAACAGACTCTCCACAGCTAAATGTAGAGAAGAGGCCATGTCAAAGAGGGTAGGAAGGGCACAGGCACAGTTGGGAACCAGGTCAGGCTGTGGGAAAGTCCGCAGGAGGCAGGGGGTACTACAGGCACAGAGAAGGGAGAGGAACAGATGCCAAACAAGGCACCCCAGGCACAGAGGACCCGGACTGAGATAAATCTCCATAAGACTGGCTTTGAAAACCAGAGGGGTTTAACTTCACAAGTTCCTCACAACTAGTGGGGCTTAACAACTGGAACTTTAAGAATCAGTGGGCTCCAATCTGAGAGTCAGCAGGGCAGAGCCCCTACCCTTAAAGAGACAACATAACAAACAGCCTCACTCAGATACTTCATAGGAGTAGTTTGAAAACACCTAGTATATAACAGGGAGATTTATTTATTAATCTCTGAGCATGGGTTGAAAGGGAGGGATCTTTGGAAGACTTCTCTAAGAACAAAAGAGCTGGTGGCACCATTTCCCTCCCTAGCCTCCCAGTCTTGATATATGGATATGTGTGGGAACGAGTGCAGCACAAACACTCTTCATCTAGCTTGCTAACAGCACCCTCCCACCCCCACATTTTCCTGCACAGCTGCCCTCTCCAACCTGCACTCTGCAAGAGTTCTCCAGAGTTGCTCCAGGTCTCCTCCCACAGCAGATCAGCACAAACCTTGCTAACACTCCACTCCATGTTCTCCTTCCAACCCATCCCCTCCAACCCAGCCTAGGCAGGAGTCCATCCAAAGCAGCACCACAAGTATGGCAGTTTGCAAACAGCCCCAACAGGGGCCAGCACCACTCTGAAGTGACTCCTGTCCCAGGGAGAGGGGAACATAACACACACACCAGTTCAACTCTGGCCCCAGCAGTGGGATGGGGGCAGATATCTGGTCTGACTGCATATTTTGTTCACCAGTGAAAGTTTCTCAGGGGACAACACAGGGAATGCACCCTGCAGTTCTGAACAACTGCAGTTCTAGCAAATCCCAGGTCTAACCCAACTCAAGGAGGCCCCAAACTGACCCATAAACAACACGAGAACCAAACCCTGCACATGACAGGCAAAGAAAGCCAATGCAGACAACTGGACTAAAGGCAAATGCTGCTAAGCCACAGCAGTAGGGCACACACAAAAGACACCCCTAAAGCACCTGCCGAACCCCTGAAGCACCAGGTTCTGGTGAACAAGGGACTCTGAAGTGCAGGGCATTACAGGACCTCTTCGTCATAAGGGACTACTACTTTCAAGGGCATGAGACATAGCTGACTTCCCTAACACATGGATACAGACACAGAGAATTAGAAAAAAATGAGGAAACAGAGGAATATGTTCCAAATGAAAACACAGGACAGAGAGACAAGTCAAGAAACAAACTCTTAATTATAGAGAACAAACTGATGTTTAACAGAGGGGAGGGATGAGGGGATGGGTTAAATAGATGATGGAAATTAAGGAGTACACTTGTCATAATGAGCACAGAGTTATGTATGGAAGTACTGAATCACTACATTATACACAGGAACTTAATATAACACTGTATGTTAAATAACTGGAATGAAGGAACGAATGAATGAAAGGGAGGGAGGGAGGAAGAAGGAAAGAGAGAGATGGAAGGGGGAGAGAGAGAAAGAAAAGAAAAGAAAGAAAAGAAAGTAGGAAGGGGGGAGAAGAAAGAAAGAAAAAAGAAAGAGAGAAAGAAAGATAGATAAATAGATAGTTGGATGGATGGACAAAAGCACAGTAAGATAGCTAAATGAAACAGAGATATGTAATATATTTAATAGAGACTTTAAGTAATAGTCATAAAGATACTCACTGGACTTGAGAAAACTCAAGTAGAGGATTTCAGTGAGACCCTCAACAAAGAGTTAGAAAATACAAAAAAAGAACCAATCAGGGATGGAGAACTCAATAACTGAAATTAAAAATACACTGGAGGGAATAAATAGTAGACTAGAAGAAGCAGAAGGACAGATCAGTGACTAGAGGACAGAGTAATGAAAAGCAATCAAGCTGAACAGGAGGGAAGAAATGATAAAAAATAAGACTAGATTAAGAGAACTCAGCAACATGATCAAGTATACCAACATTCACATTATAGGGATCCTAGAAGAAGAGAGAGAAAAGGGGGCAGATACTTTACTTGAAGAAATAATAGCTGAAAAATATCTGAATTTGGGGAATGAAACAGAAATCTAAATTCAGGAGCACAGATCCCTCCAACAAAATCAACCCAAGGAGGTCCACACCAAGATACATAGTAATTAAAATGGCAAAATAGGGGTGCCTGGGTGGCTCAGTGGGTTAAAGCCTCTGCCTTCAGCTCAGGTCATGATCCCACGGTCCTGGGATCGAGCCCCACATCCGGCTCCCTGCTCAGCAGGAAGCCTGCTTCCCCCTCTCTCTCTGCCTGTCTCTCTGCCTACTTGTAATCTCTCTCTCTGTGTCAAATAAATAAATGAAATCTTAAAAAAATAAAAAATAAAATGGCAAAAGGTAGAGATAAAGAGGGAATTTTAAAAGTAGCAAGAGGAAAGAAAACAGTTACATACATGGGAAACATTGTAAGGTTATTAGCTGATTTTGCCAACCAGAAGTGAGTATCATAATATATTCAAAGTGCTGAAAGAAAAAAGCCTGCAGCCAAGAATAATTTATCCAGTAAGGCTATCATCCAGAATAGAAGGAGAGATAGAGTTTCCCAGAAAAAAAGTTAAAGGAATTCATGACCACTAGCTCAGCCTTATAAGAAATGTCAAAGAGAATTCTTTTAGTGGAAAGTAAAGACCATAAGCAGAAGTAAGAAAAGTAGAAACAACAAAAGCAATAACATTAAGACTGCCTATAAAAAAGAAGTCAAGGATTCACAAAATGAAAGAAATCCAGAAAACAGAGAGAGAAGAAAGCAAGAGAAGAAAGAAACAGAAAACTAAAAAACAACCATAAAACAAGTAACAAAATGGCACTAAGAATATACCTTTCAATAATTATTGGAATGTAAGGAACTAAATGCTACAATCAAAAGATAGGGTGACAGAAATCTGAAGGAAAAAAAGAGACATCTATAACCTGCCAACAAGAGACTCATTTTAGATCTAAAGACACAGGCAAATTGAAAGGGAAGGGATGGAAAAGCATTTATCATGCAAATGGAAGTGAAAAGAAAGAGTAGCAATACATATATTGAACAAAAGAGACTTTAAAACAAAGACTGTAACAAGAGACAGAGGACACAACATAATCTTAAAGGGAACAATCCAACAAGAAGATATAACAATTATTAAATATTCATGCACCCAACATGGGAGCACCCAAATACATAAAACAGTTAATAACAAACATAAGGAGGTAACCAATAGTAATACAATATGAGTAAGACTTTAACACCACTTACATCAATGGACAGATCACCTAAAATCCACAAGGAAAGAGTGGCTTTCTTTGAATGACACATTGGATCAGATGGATCAAACAGTTTCATTCAGAACTTTCCATCTTAAAACAGCAGAATATACATTCTTTTCAAGTGCACATGCAACATTGTCCAGAATAGATGACATATTAGGCCAACAAAAAGAGTCCCAGAAAATTCAAAAAGATTGACATCATAAGATGCATCTTTTCTAACCACAACACTATGAAACTAGAAATAAGCCATAAGAAAAAATCTGAAAAGAACATGAATACATTGAGGTTAAACAACATGCTACTGAACAATGAATGGGTCAGCCAAGAAACCAAAGAAGAAATCATGGAGACAAAAGAAGAAAACATGGAGACAAATAACAATGGAAACACAACTGTCCAAAATATTTGGGGTGCAGCAAAAGTAGTTTTAAGAGAGAATTTTATAACAATACAGGCCTATCTCAAGAAACAAAAAAGTCTCAAACAACTTAACCTTATACCTATAGGAGTTAGAAAAGAACAAACAAAGCCTAAATCCAGTAGAAGGAAGGAAATAATAAAGGTTAGATCAGGATTTTTTAAAAAATAGAAACTAAAAAAATAATAGACCAGTTCTTTGGAAAAAAATCAACAAAATTGATAAACTTTTAACCAGACTCCTCAAAAGAAACAGAGAGGACTCAAATTGAAAAAATCAGAAATGAAAGAGGAGAATAATTAACCAACACCACAGAAATACAAATAAGATAAAAGACTGTTATGAAAAATTATATGCCAACAACTGGACAAGCTAGAAGAAATGGATAAATTCCCAGAAACATATAACCTCCCGAATCAAGAAGAAATAAAATATTTGAATGGATTAGATACAATGAAATGGAATCAGTAATCAAAAAACTTCTAACAAATAGTCCAGGACAAGATGGCTTCACAGGTATATTTTACCTAACATTTAAGAAGAGTTAATATCTATTCTTCTCAAACTATTTCAAAACATAGAAAAGGAAGGATTTCTTCCAAATTCATTCTATGAGGCCAGCACTACTCTGAAACCAACACCAAATAAAGATACCACCAAAAAAGAGAGAGAGAGAGAGAGAGAGAGAGAGAGAGAGAACTATAGGTCAATATCTCTGATGAACAGAGATACGAAAAACCTCAACTATTAGCAAACCAAATCCAACAACACATTTTTAAAGAAATCATTCACCATGATTAAGTGGGATTTTTCCCCAAGATGCAAGGGTGACAGTATTCACAAATCAATCAACATGATACATCACATCAATAAGAGAAAGAATAAAAACCATACCATCATTTTGATAGATACCAAAAAAATTTAACAAAGTACAACATCCATTTATGATAAAAACTCTCAATTACATTGGTTTAGAAGGAACCTGCCTCAACATAATAAAGGCCATTTATGAAAAATCCACCGCTAACATCATGTTCAATGGGGAAAAACTGAAAACTTTTCCCAGAAGGTCAGAAGGATGCCCACTTTCACCATTATTAATAGGCATAAGCCTGGAAGTCCTAGCTACAGCAATCAGACAACAAAAAAGAATAAATGAGCATAAAAATCCATAAGGAAGAAGTAAAACATTAACTATTTGCAGATGACATGATACTTTATATAGAAAACCTGAAAGACTCCACCAAAAAAATGCTAGAACTGGTAAACAAATTAAGTAAAGTCACAGGATATGAAATCAATCCACAGAAATCTGTTGCATTTCTATACACTAAGAATGAAGCAGCAGAAAGAGAAATTAAGAAATCAATCCCATTTATAATTGCACCAGAAATAAACCTAACCAAAGAAAGTACAGACCTGTACTCTGACAACTATAAAACACTGATGAAAGAAATTGAACTGTCATTTGCAAATATCTTCTCCCATTCCTTGGGTTTGCCTATTTGTTTTGTTGACTGTTTCTTTTGCTGTGCAGAAGCTTGACCTTGATGAAGTCCCAAAAGTTCATTTTTGCTTTTGTTTCCTTTGCCTTTGGAGACATATCTTGAAAGAAGTTGCTGTGGCTGATATCGAAGAGGTTACTGCCTATGTTCTCCTCTAGGATTCTGATGGATTCCTGTCTCACGTTGAAGTCCTTTATCCATTTCGAGTTTATCTTTGTGTATGGTGTAAGAGAATGGTCGAGTTTCATTCTTCTACATATAGCTGTCCAATTTTCCCAGCACCATTTATTGAAGAGACTGTCTTTTTTCCATTGTATATTTTTTCCTGCTTTGCCGAAGATTATTTGACCATAGAGTTGAGGGTCCATATCTGGGCTCTCTACTCTGTTCCACTGGTCTGTGTGTCTGTTTTTATGCCAGTACCACGCTGTCTTGGTGATCACAACTTTGTAGTAAAGCTTGAAATCAGGTAACGTGATGCCGCCAGTTTTATTTTTGTTTTTCAACATTTCCTTAGCAATTTGGGGTCTCTTCTAATTCCATACAAATTTCAAGATATGTCTCCAAAGGCAAAGGAAACAAAAGCAAAATGAACTTTTGGGACTTCATCAAGATCAAAAGCTTCTGCACAGCAAAGGAAACAGTCAACAAAACAAAGAGGCAACCCACGGAATGGGAGAAGATATTTGCAAATGACAGTACAGACAAAAGGTTGATATCCCAGATCTATAAAGAACTTCTCAAACTCAACACACACAAAATAGATAATCATATCAAAAAATGGGCAGAAGATATGAACAGACACTTCTCCAATGAAGACATACAAATGGCTATCAGACACATGAAAAAATGTTCATCATCACTAGCCATCAGGGAGATTCAAAGTAAAACCACATTGAGATACGACCTTACACCAGTTAGAATGGCCAAAATTAACAAGACAGGAAACAACGTGTGTTGAAGAGGATGTGGAGAAAGGGGAACCCTCTTACACTGTTGGTGGTAATGCAAATTGGTGCAGCCACTCTGGAGAACAGTGTGGAGATTCCTTAAGAAATTAAAAATAGAGATTCCCTATGACCCTGCAATTGCGCTACTGGGTATTTACCCCAAAGATACAGATGTGGTGAAAAAAAGGGCCATCTGTACCCCAATGTTTATAGCAGCAATGGCCACGGTCGCCAAACTGTGGAAAGAACCAAGATGCCCTTCAACGGACGAATGGATAAGGAAGATGTGGTCGATATGCACTATGGAGTATTATGCCTCCATCAGAAAGGATGAATACCCGACTTTTGTAGCAACATGGACGGGACTGGAAGAGATTATGCTGAGTGAAATAAGTCAAGCAGAGAGAGTCAACTATCATATGGTTTCACTTATTTGCGGAGCATAACAAATAACACGGAGGACATGGGGAGATGGAGAGGAGAAGGGAATGGAGGGAAATTGGAGGGGGAGATGAACCATGAGAGACTATGGACTCTGAAAAACAACCTGAGGGTTCTGAAGGGGCAGGGGGTGGGAGGTTGGGGGAACCAGATGGTGGGTATTACAGAGGGCACGCATTGCATGGAGCACTGGGTGTGGTGCAAAAACTATGAACTCTGTTATGCTGAAAAGAAATTTTAAAAAAAAGAAAGAAATTGAAGATGACAGAGAGAAATGGAAAAACATTCCATGCTCATTAATTGGAGGAACAAATATTGTTAAAATGTCTATGCTACCCAAAACAATCTAAAGATGCAGTGCAATTCCTATCAAAATACCAATAGCATCTTTCACAGAACTAGAAGAAACAATCCTAAAACTTGTATGGAACCACAAAAGACCCTGAATAACCAAAGCAATCTTGAAAAAGAAAAATAAAACTGGGGTTATCACAATTCCAGACTTCAAGTTATATTTTAAAACTGTAGTAATCAAAACAGTATGGTACTAGCACAAAAACAAACACACAGATAACTAGAAAACAATAGAGAGCCTGAAATAAACCCACACTTACATGGTCAGTTAATCTTGAACAAAGGAGGAAAATATATAAAATGGATATCCATTATATGTATTTTGTGGTTTGAGTACAATATAATGGAAAATAGTTTCCATTATATATATATATATAGAATATATAAATATAAATAGTCTAATATAAATATAAATAAATATATATAAATGTATATATATGGAATATATATATATAATCTCCAAAAATGGTGCTGGAGAAACAGAGAATGGACCACTTTCTTACACCATACACACACAAAAAAACTTAAAATGAATTAAGAACCTAAATGTAGTGATCCAAAGGGGTACATGCACCACAATGTTTATAGCAGCAATGTCCACAATAACCGAACTATGGAAAAAGCCTAGATGTCCATCAACAGATGAATGGATAAAGAGGATATTACACACACACACACACACACACACACACACACACACACATATACACACACAGGAATACTATACAGCCATTAAAAATGAAATCTTGCCATTTGCAATGACATGGCTGGAACTAGAGGGTATTATGCTAAGCAAAATAAGTCAATCAGAGAAAGACAATTATCTTATGATCTCACTTATGTGAGGAATTTGAGAAACAAGACAGAGGATCATAGGGGAAGGGAGGGAAAAATGAAACAAGATGATATGAGATGTGAGAAAGAGAGAGAGAGGGAGAGAGATGCACACAAGAGATCACACAAAGAAAACACTTCCCCAAAGCCATTGACTGAGAAGGGCTTATTTTTCTGAGATTCTACAACCAGAGGGCTCAAAGACTGGAGTTTCATAGGTCTGCGACATGGCGGGTGTGGAGGCTGGTGGGCATTGTAGTGCTCCTGTGGAGAA
>PISX010023282.1:0-16728 GCA_004024625.1 Mellivora capensis
TCTCCCCCTACTATTGTTCTTTTGATTGTAATGTGCCCTTTGCCTCCTCAAGCTGCTTTTAAGATTTTACTTTTTGTCTGTGGTTTTTGTCTGTGTAGTATCGATATATGTAGGTCTGTGTTTTTTGTTTTTGTTTTTTTTTTGCTTTGTTTTGTTTTTGGGTTTTTTTGTTTGTTTGTTTTGTCTTCTTCTGAGAGAGAGAGAGAGAGAGCGAGAGAGGAGAGGAAGCAAAGGGGCAAAATGAGCATCAAAGAGAGAACCCAGGTGCCTTTCTGGGTGTTTGTTTGTTTGTTCTTATTAAACCTATCCTTTTTAAAATTGTGTTATGTTAGTCACCATAAAATACAAAATTAATTTTTGATGCAGTGTCCCAAGATTCACTGTTTATATACAACACCCAGTGGTCCATGCAATAAGTGCTCTCCTTAATACCCACCACGAGGCTCACCCATCCCCCCAACTCCTCCCCTCTGAAATCCTCAGATTACTTCTGAGAGTCCACAGTCTCTCATAGTTCATCTCCCCCTCTGATTTGTAAATGACACCACAGACAAAAGGCTGATATCCAAGATCTATATTAAACCTTTCCTTATTGGGGTTTTCAGAAATTCTTGAATTTGTGGGTTTCATTAGTTTTAGAAAATTCCAAACATCTCTTTAGATATTGTTTCTGCCCCATTTTCTCTCCTTTCCTTATGGATCACCAATTAATAATGTGTTAGAATTTTTTAATATGTCTACTATGTCTGTTATGCCCTTCTCTATATATAGATCTATTATTATTTCCTCACTATACATTCTTTAATCTATTGATAAATGAATCTTTTGAGATTTTTAAGTCAGCTTTTTAATTTCTATATCATATATTTTTCATTTTGTTCTCTTTCTATAGATCTTATTTTTATGGTGAAACTATTAAGTTATTATCTTATTGAAATTAAATTATATTTTTTATTTTTTAAAAGATTTTATTTATTCAACAGACAAAGATCACAAGTAGGCAGAGAGGCAGGCAGAGAGAGGAGGAAGCAGGCTCCCTGCGGAGCAGAGATCCCGCGATCCCAGGACTCTGGGACCATGACCTGAGCTGAAAGCAGAGGCCTTAACCCACTGAGCCACCCAGACACCCCAAATTATATTTTTTAAAGTAAGTTTTTAATTACAAATTTTTGAGACCAAGATAAGACAAGTCTAGGTTTCAGTTTTGGGTTTTTTTTTTTTTTTAAGATTTTTATTTATTTATTTGACAGACAGAGATCACAAATTGGCAGAGAGGCAGGCAGAGAGAGAGGGGGAAGCAGGCTTCCCGCCTAGCAGGAAGCCCGATGTGGGGCTCGATCCCAGGACTCTGAGATCATGACGTGAGCTGAAGGCAGAGGCTTTAACCCACTGAGCCACCCAGGCGCCCCTAGGTTTCAGTTTTGATAAAGTTCTAAAGTCTACTTCTGAGTCATTTCTGTTATTGGGGCATAACTCTCCAGAGATTTCAACTGAAATTATTCTTTACCAGGACCTCACCTCTAGCAGGTCCTATCTCTTATCTTTTTCTTCTAAGCATGTCAAGACTGCCAAAAACTCTTCTTTTTAGGGGATTTTGGCTTCCTACCTTTACCCAATGTCCTGTGGAGCTTCACAATTGAGTAAATGTTTTGAGAAGAAAACTGGTCATGTGTTTGGTCCCTTAACCCTCTAGTTTTTCACTACAGCTTTGTAAGGCTATGCTAATACTCTTTCCTTTCCCACCTCCCCTTCCTCATAACCAGTTGTCCAGACTAGACTCAGATTATTAGCCTCTGGTTTATACCCAGAATTGACAAATTGAGGAAAGGATCTATATAATATATGCTCACCTCTTCAGGATTCTACTATCTAGAATATTTTCCCTTCTCCTTCTGGCTTCTACACCGCTCCTATATGTTTAAACAGATGATTTATTTATCTCTTTATTTTCAATCCTGCTTTTTTGGGCTATCTTTGTAGGACTACTGGTCCATTACAACATACCACCTCACCTGGGAAGTAGAAGTCTCTGCCTGTTCTTTTCCTGACTATTAATAATATCTAACATGCATTAATTCTCAGAACAACTCTGTGACTTGGGGTTACAAAGAGGGGTTAAATAAATTCTCAAAGTCACACAACTAGCAAGTAACATAACTAGGATTTTGACTCAGGTATCAGGGTGTGTTATGGTCTTAACCATAGTGTTATTAAGAATATACCTCTGAGATTGCTGGAGGGGAGGGGAGTAAAAGGGATCGGGTGGTTGGGTGATGGACATTGGGGAGGATATGTGCTATGATGAGTGCTGTGAATTGTGTAAGACTGATGAATCACAGACCTGTACCCCTGAAACAAATAATGCATTATATTGCAATAAATAAATAAACTAATTAATAAATAAAGCAAAAAAAGAACATATATCTGAAATTTCTCCACATTATGATGATGACACAAAACTCAAGTATATGGATTCAATATAATTCATGTATGCATTCTTATAAATGTTTAGATTGCTTTTAGCTTTGTGACAAGCAAAGATATATGCATTTTTGTTTCCATATAATGTATATATGTAGTGTAAATTCCTAGCAGTGAATTGTTTTGGTTAATCAATATACACATTTTAAACTTCGGTATATATCACTAAATTCAGCTTTAAAAATATCACACCACTTTACACTTTTAGAATTCTCATCCCCTACAACCTCACCAATGCTCACTACTATTAAATTATTTTTTGATACACATAGAATTTAATTTGAAATGGGACCAAAAATATGAAGATCATTATCTTTCTTATATTTCTACCATAATGGTATTTGTTGAGCCTTATTAATTTGACTTTTTTAGTCTTATTGTGAACTAACTTGACAAAAATCATTAAATGATATTTCATGTTTACCCATGGATTTCAGTCATTTTTCTTATTTATAAGTACCAAATAGATTATTTGTTATGTTATTGGGTTTCCTGATATATCATTATACCATAGTGTTTGTATTTCAGTACTAATAAGATTTAATCCATCAATATTTAATAACTTCTTTTGAAAATTTCTTAAGCCAGCACTTCCTAATTTCTATCATGTTCCCTTGGGATATAAATATACATTCCATAAGAAATGATTTTCTGTAGATAAATTTAATTAACAAATACTGAGTTAAACAATACCAAACCATCCTTCCTTTCAGGGCTTTTCAAGTCAAGTGCATTGTAAATCTCCAAGAGGTGGGTATGATATATAACATTTCTAAAGCATGCTTCACTAGGAAAAAAACTTCTTTTTTTAACAGGGAAACACATTGGACTAGTATTCTATAAACCATAGTTGAGGAAATACTGTCTAACAATTTTCCTGTATGTGGAAGAATTCTGTATACATTGCAAATGCCAAGAATGGCCCAAGGGACATAAGTGGAAATAATGGTCCTCTATTTTTAGAGAAAGTATCTCCAGATCAGAATTTTGGGATAAGCTAATGGGAATTGTCTATGCATTAATATGAACTAATAATAATCAATGTGTGGTTAGGAATCATTTTAAACTACTTCAAAATGTTGTTATCTAAATTTGTTTATATGAATAACAAATTATCTCCTTGTGTTGTGTTTCTCACCTCTTCAACCACTGTATAATTTATACTTCAACTGATCTCAGAGCCCAAAGAAAGGAAATCAATATCGACTTGCTATCATTTAGCTAATAATATTTTTAGTGTAATTGGTAAGGAGATGGAAATTTTACTCTTGATGAATTATACCTTGTTTGCAAACTATGGAAAGTTGTCAGAAGAAGAAATTGTTATGATTATAATGAACGTGCTCAAAAGAACATCAGGAATTCTTCTCTTTAATATTATAATGTTCTAGGCATATTAATATTGGGTGTCATTATAATGAAAAGCTTAAAAAAGTTTAAGCCAGTTTAAAACAAAATTGTTATCTTTTGAATGTATTTAATAATGTTTTATAAGATATTAGCAAACTCAAACATATGTTCACTTACATGAAGTAATATTTGATATTATACCAGTTTAATTTTAAAGCATTTGGATGATTCTTTAGTGGTGAAAAACTGAATATTTGGTGAACATTTTTTCATGTATCTGCTAGCCATTTGTATGTCTTTGGAGAAGTGTCTGTTCATGTCTTCTGCCCATTTTTTGACATGAAATAATGTTCATCGTCATTAGCCATCAGGGAGACTCAAATCAAAACCACATTGTGATACCACCTTACACCAGTTAGAATGGCCAAAATTAACAAGACAGTAAACAACAAGTGCTGGAGAGGATGTGGAGGAAGGGGAACCCTCTTACACTGTTGGTGGGAATGCAAGTTGGTGCAGCCACTTTGGAGAACAGTGTGGAGATTCCTCAAGAAATTAAAAATAGAGCTACTCTATGACCCTGCAATTGCATTACTGGTTATTTGCCCCAAAGATACAGATGTAGTGAAAAGAAGAGCCATCTGTACCCCTATATTCATAGCAGCAATGGCCACAGTTGCCAAACTGTCATATATAAAATGGAATATTATGCCTCCAACAGAAAGGATGAATGCCATATTTTGTATCAACATGGACAAGACTGGAAGAGAGTATACTGAGTGAAATAAGTCAAGCAGAGAGAGTCAATTATTATATGGTTTCACTTACTTGTGGAGCATAAGGAATAACATGGAGGACATTGGGAGTTGGAGAGGAGAAGTGAGATGGGGGAAATCAGAGGGAGAGACCACAAGAGACTGTGGACTCTAGAAACTGAGGGGTTTGGAGGGGAGGGAGGTGGGGAGTTGGGTGAGCATGGTGGTGGGTATTAAGGAGGGCATGTACTGCATGGAGCACTGGGTGTGGTACATAAACCATGAATCTTGGAACACTGAAAAAAATTACAAAAAAAACCCCACCCTGAATATTTGGAATACCTTACTATTTTTTTAACCTTTTCCTTCTACTGTCATTCTCCTGCTGATTCATTTATGTAAATACATTTAGTTTTATTAAAATAAGAACACTGGTATGGTCTTAATGTTTGTTTCCTCAAAATTTATATGTTGAAATCCTAACCCCTAAGATTATGGCATTAGGAGGCAATTATATCATAAGGGCAATCATTTTGTGAATGGAATTAGTACCCTGATGGAAGAGGGTACAGAAGAGATACCTAACCATCTATGCCTCGTGAGGACACAGCCAAAAGGTATCACTATTTATAAATCAGAAAGTTGTCCCCACTGGACACTGAATCTGTCAGTTCTTTGACATTGGACTTCCAGAATCTGGAACTGTGAGAAATAAATGTTTATTATTCACAAGCCATCCAGTATGTGATATTTTTGTTATACCAGCCTAAACAGACAAAGAAAGAAAATTGGTACTGAGAGCAGAGTACTGCTGTAACGAAACTAAAAATCTAGAATCATTTGGACTTTTGTAATGGATGGATACTAGAAGAGTTTTGAAGTACATGCTAGAAAAGCCCTACATTGTCCTGAAGTAACTGTTGAGGGTGATTCTGGTGAAGACTCAAGGATAGTAAGAGAACTGTAGCAAAAGCTTCAGTTTTCTTAGAGAATACCTAATGGTTTTGTTAATGAACCAGGCCCTTGGTCTCTCTAGGAAACAGAAATTGACAAAAGGCCAAATGGGAATTCTAGGCAAGGCTTTTATTAGGGCTTATGCTCCAGTACAAAGGAGACAGCACAAAGGAAATAATCCTCAGGCTGACTCCCCAAGGAGAGCTTTAAAGAGGCCTAGGTGGGGAAAAGGTGACATTTAAGCATGTAGAGGCAAGGATTTATTGGCACCTGTGCACTTCAAGTCATGCTTCTTCATGTATGGCATGTATAATTAGCATGTTTAAACACTAACCTGGGCATGATTTTTCATATTATAATGAGATAAAAAGCTGGTGAAAGGTCAGCACTGGGGTCCATCTTGGCACAGGTTGGTTTGGTCCAGTCAACACCAACCTTCTTAGGTGAGTCCTTCCTTTTGCAAGCATCTTACCTCCACATTCCTGCAAGATATGCTATTCAAGGGGCATAGAGTTTCAGCTATCAAGGAATGCTGAATTTTGCAGTTAAGGTTGAGGGGACCTGACTCCAGTATCTGGTATGTCTCCATTATGAACAGACTGTTGGTAGAAATATAGATGGTAAAGATCACTCTAATGGGGTCTCAGACAGAAATGAGCAACATATTGGTAACAAGAGGAAAGGTGATCCTTGCTATAAAGTGGTAAAGAGCTTAACTGAATTGTGTTTTTGTCCTAGTATTTTGTGGAAGGTAGAACTTGTGGCTGATAATATCGGATAATTGTCTGAAGAAATATCTAAGTACGTTTTTGACAGTGCAAATTGGCTTCTCTTTCATGCTAACAATAAAATGTGAGAAGAGAGAGATGACTTAAAGATGGAATTGTTAATCAAAAAGGAAACACAACTTAAAAGTTTGGAACATTCTCAGCTTATCCATATTGAAAGAAATGGGAAACCTTGTTTGAGAGAGAACACAAAGGGTATAACCAAATTTCATACGTAAATTAATATGGATTGACCATCTCAACAGAAGATAGGACCTATCGTCCAAGACATTGGAATTATAAACATGAAGGGAATTCTGAGATCACTAGGAGCTGGCCCTCTCATCGGGGGTCGAGAATACAAGGGCTTGAGGGCACAATAATTTCAAGGCTCAGTTCCTAGCTTTCTGGCTCTGAGCATATCAGCAATGCCAGGTGCAGTTCTGGTGGGCCTGGGTGCAGTGTGGGCTGATATTGCTGTCTCTCTGGAGGGCAAAGGTAGTAAACCTGGGCAGCATCAGCCAGGTGCTCTCTCTGTAGATTGCACAAACTATAGGACATGACTACCTCCACTTAGATTTCAAAGGATGCCCCAGAAAGCCTCAGAGTCAAGGGAGAGAATGGCTGAGGGAGCAGGGCCACATCAGAAAGCCACAAATAGGGCAACACTGGCTGTGGGGACAGAGTGACTCACTTCACCCTAGACCAGAAACCCAGGCACACTACTCTAACCCATAAGCTTCTGCTTGAATTTCAGGCAGCAAAGCCATGGGGGAACACTAGGCTCCATTATGTACAGAAAGTGGACACTAGTTTTGGAATTTAGTGTCATTTGTCACATTGGGTTTTAGACGCATCTTAGACCTGCTGCTCTTTTTTTTTTTTTTTAAGATTTTATTTATTTGATAGAGAGAGCAAGATATCCCAAGCAGGGGGAACAATAGAGGGGGAGAAAGAAGCATGAAAACCCTATGTGGAGTTTGATCCCAGTGGGAAGCCCTATGTGGAACTTGATCCCAGAACCCTGGGATCATGACCTGAGCTTAAACATCTGAGCCACCCAAGCACCCATTTTTTAAAAATTTCTTATATTTCATGTCTACCCTATGCTGTCCCACCATTGTAATTTGTAAGCACATAACATCTTTGATTGCACAGGTTCACAGCAAGGAGAATTTGCCTTAGGATGAAACATATCTTGAGTCTTGCCCATATATGATTTAGATGATATTTACATGATACTTGGGATTTAAACTTTTGAGGTGATGACATACAGGAACATGAATGGGGTGTGTGGTGGAACACAATTCTATGGACTGAATTTCTGTATCCCCCCTGAATTCATATGCTGAAACTTAATGCCCAAGATGATGGCATTAGGAGGCCTGGAATTTGACAAGTGCTCAGGTCATGAGGGTGGAGCCCTCATGAATTGGATTGATGTCCTTATAAAAGGAACCCCAGAGCTGCTTTTTCCCTTCTGTCCTGTGAGGTTATAGCAAAAAGACAGCTACATATGAGGAAACAAGCTCTCACCAGATGGAATCTGCTGGCACCATAATCTTGGACTTTTCAGCTTCTAACACTGTGAGAAATAAGTGTTTATTATCTATAAGCCATCCAGTTTATGGTATTTTTGTTATAGTAGGCCAAATAGAATAAAATAAATACTCTAGAAATATTTGTGGTATCTATAATTGTATGCATAGCTCAGAATTGCATGTGTATGGCAAGAATGTGAAACATCAACTGGAAAGAATCAGTTGTGATCTATTTGCTAAGATCCTATTTATAATTCAATCAAAACGGTTTCTCACTTTTTACCTTAAGTATTTGTACCTTGTATATACCTCATTCTATGAATAAAAACTTTACTAAGGGAGGATCCAAGTTAGGAAAGTTAGCTTGCATAGTTAATATAAACTAGTGAAATGCATACATACATTATCAAACCAGCAGATAGTACTGACTATAATAAAATAAGAGAACTTCAGTTTAAACAAATATTTATTGTGGTTGATGATACAGTCAGACACACCACTAATTAACTTCCTCATAGTTCACTGTACATTTACATCAATTCACATTTTGGACTACATCCTGCCTAACTCAGAATAACAATTTGTTCAGAGTCACTTATGCACAAAAGAAAACTTAAAAATAAGGCAGAAAGGAAATAAATACTTATGCTTTAAAATCAGACATTATGATCTGTTTTCTAAAAACTTATAAATGTCTACTCTTTTTCTGTCTAACCTGTGAGACTGCTTATATTTCTTTGTTTTAAACTAATTCCATGAGGAACACCCCACCTCTGATTCTAACCCTTGGCCTGCTTAGATTTATTTGCCAGTAGACTCTATAATCCAGTTAGTGGATTTTCAGTGAGATACTTGCTTGGCCCATACACACACATGACTTTAAGTAACAGAGTCAGATCAACAGCTTCTCTTCTGTGTGTGTGTGTGTGTGTGTGTGTGTGAATCTGTACACAGGTTTCATAGGGCAACTCATGATCTCATGGATAAATAAAGGTCGGGGACTTTAGGGTATAGTTCCTGGTAGAGTTACCTGATATTTCTTGTGCCCATATGCTATCATTTATAAGAGAGTCAAAATAATTCTGTTTTAAAATGTCCAGAAAGAATTAATATATATGCAGAGTACTTTATGAGAATATTATAAGGTTATAAGCTGTTTACTTACATGTGCATAAAAGCAAACTGAGAATTGTTTTTCTCTTTCAAGTGAAACTTTCCCCCGACCAGGTATACAATATAATTTGCCTTACTCTTTACATACCTGTAACATCAGAAAGTATTTCAGTGATAGGGAATAAAGTGATAGGGAACAAAGGGACAAAGGAGAACAGCAACAACAACAACAACAACAACAACAACAACAAAATACTTTCTTAAGAAGCATTGCTGAGGCAAAATGTAAACCAGGGCTGCTGAAATTCTGTTTACTTTGTTAATTCTCTACCAAGGATTCATGGTGCTTTTAGTTTTGTACTGAATGTGTCATAATCCAATTACTCAGACTTTTTTTTCTGCTTATCAGAACATAAAGGCACTTTTTTTCATCAAATTAAGGAGAGGAGTCCAAGATGGCAGAGTAGGAGACCTAAATTCTGTCTGGTACCAGGAATTCAGCTAGATAGCTCTCAAACAAATAACATGGAAGATATAGGGAGATGGAGAGGAGAAGGGAGTTGAGGGAAATTGGAAGGGGAGATGAACCATGAGAGGCTATAGACTCTGAAAAACAATCTGAGAGTTTTGAAGGGGCGGGGGTGGGAGGTTGGGGGAGCCAGGTGGTGGGTATTATGGAGGGCACATATGGCATGGAGCACTGGGTGTGGTGCATAAACAATGAATTCTGTACACTGAAAAGAAATTAATAAACAAACAGACAGACAAAAACCATTCTGAACACCTGTGAACTCACCCAGAGATCAAAATAAAAGAATAGCTGCAATTCTATGAATAGTAAAGTGATCATTATCTGCAAGGTAAGAGGTACAGAGAAGTGAATCCAAGGCTATATATGGGAAGATAAACCATGGGGGAATGGAGCCTCTGTCAGCTGACTACTGGCAAGTAATAGAACAGAAGAGCACAAAATTAGAGCATTTAGAAGTCTGCCCTGGTGAGGGACATCACTCAAGCATCTAAGCAAGGAGTGGAATTCTCACTGGGATAGTGTGATCTCAGAATCTTTGGTGTCACAGAAAAACTGGGGGTGCCTGAGTGATGCAGAGGTCCGAGGTATTGTAGTACAGAAGCCAGCTGCAAAGAGTGAGCCCAGGAGTGGGCTTTCAGATTGGCGTTGCCATAAACTGTAATCCAAGGCACACTCAGGCCACTGCTCTTCAAGCGGGGGCCCAACAAGTGGCAGAACCAGGGAGAACCTCCTTCCTCCTCCAGGAGGAGTGGCCTGGGAGTACACTGCCGGAGTCTGTAGGGTTTGAAGACTTGAAATGGGCTCACATGCCTAAAATAGAAACATTCAGTTATAGGCCAGGTGAGCATAGAGTGTCGTCAGAGACCAGGGAAACAGGAGTGATTCACTGCTTTTCTCCAAGGGCTCAGAGAGGAGTGAGGCCCTGGGCTTTTGGTTCCAGGGCAGAGACTGAGAGGCTGCCATTTTCATTCTCATCCTCTAAAGCTGTGCAGAAAGCATTGAGGGAACAAAGATTTTTTAGCCTGGTACAAGGCAAGGGTAGAGCAATTCTGCCCGGGGTAAAGACATTTGAGGAGAAATACAAGAGACCCCACCCCCAGAAGATGTGTGAGTTTGTGGAATTTGGTATGTGCAGAGGTAGAGACAAAGTAACCCGGAGGATTCATTGACAGGTGTGGATTGCAACATTGTGACTCTGGGCCAGAGATTCCCACATGGCCATATTTGCTTGGATCCTCTAAAGAGAAGCAGAAAGATACCAGGGAACAAAAGCCACACAGCCAAGCAGCTCACATTAAGCCCATGCCCCTGACAAGGGGTGGGGCAACTCAACAGAGGCAAAGATATCTGAGAAGCCCAGCAGCAGACCCATCGCCCAGAAGACAGACTGGAAGAACGAGTGAATGGTAAGCTTATTTCCCACAAACTGTAGAACTCCAGAGCCAGGGGAAAATAATATAGGGAGTTCCAAGTGTTCCCTCATAACTGGCTTATACTTCAGGTTAAAATTTTACATTTATTTTTTAGTTTCTGTTCAAATTACTTTTTTAACCGTGCTCCCCTTTCAAATAGATTCTTATTTCCCAAACTTTTTTTAAGTTGCTTCTTAACTTCTATTTTATTCACATATATGTTTTGTACATTTATCCCCAGACCAGCCTGTTTTTCACTCTATTCAATGTTATCTATTCAATTTTCACTCCATATCAATTTTATCAATTTCACTCTATCAATTTTATCAATAGTTCTAATTTCTTTGCAATTTTGGGATATAGTGTCTTCTAATACGCAGACCAAAAATCAAGCAGGAACAGGGAGCTCACCTAACTGTGTCCACCCTGAGAGACTATAATCTCTCCCCCTCTCTTTTTATTCCCTTCTTATCTTTTTTCTATCTCATATTGTTTTGGATCATCTTGGATTGGTAGTGTATCTATGGTAGCATTCAACCACATCAGATTTTTTCAGGAAATTTTGCATGGTTCGTGGTTGATATTGTGGACTCTTTCCATTCCCTCAACCATTCCTCAACAGAATGACTGGGAGGAGGAACTTCCAACAAAGAAAAGAACCAGAGACAATGTCCTCTGCCACAGATCTAATGGATATGGATATAAGCAAGATGTCAGTGATAGACTTCAGGGTAGCAATCATGAAGTCAATAGCTAGGCTTGAAAGAAGGATTAGTGCCAATATAGACTCTCTAAGGGCAGAAATGAGATCTAATCAGGCCAAACTTAAAAAAATGCTGTGAATGAGATGCAGTATAAAAAGGATAGTCTAATAGCCAGGATAAATGAAGCAGAAGAATGCATTAGTGATCTATAAGATAAGCTAACATAAAGGAAGGAAGGTGAGGAAAATAGGGATAGCCAGCTAGAAGCCCATGAGAATAAACTTAGAGAGATCAATGATGCCATCAACCATTCCAATGTCAGAATTATTGGGATCCCCAAAGGGGAGAAAGAGAGAGGACTAGAAGATATATTTGAGCAAATCATAGTGGAGAACTTCTGTAATCTGAGGAAGGAAACAAACATTTTGTCCAAGAGGCAGAGGACCCATCCCAAAATCAATAAAGACAGATCAACATTCTGACACATAATAGTGAAGCTTGCAAATCTTAGAGCCAAGGAAGCTATTCTGAGAGCAGCTAAGTGGAAGAGATTTCCACGGAGGGAGGAACATCAGAATAACATCAGACCTATCTACAGGTCTGGCAAGCCAGAAAGGGCTAGCAAGACATATTCAGAGTACTAAGTGAGAGGAAAATGGACCCAAGACTACTTTATCCAGCAAGGCTGTCATTCAGAATGAACAGAAAGATAAAGAACTTCCACACTGGCAGAAACTGAAAGAATATATGATCACCAAGCCAGACCTGCAAGAAATATTAAGGGGAGTTTGATAAAAGAAAAAATACCTCCAAATTAATATAGACCAGAAATTATCGAAGACAATCTATAGAAACAGGGACTTTACAGGCAATATGATGGCATTAAATTCATATCTTTTAATAGTTACTCTTAACGTGAACAGGCTGAGTGTTTCCATCAAAAGACACAGGGCTTCAGATCGGATAAAAAAAAAAGCAGGATATCCACATGCTGTCTACAACAGACTCATTCTGAATCTAAAGACACCTCCAGATTGAAAGTGAGGGAATGGAGAACCATTTACCATGCCAACAGACCTAAAAAGAAAGCTGATGTAGCAATTTTCATATCAGACAAATTAGATTTTAAAACGAAGACTGTAGTAAGAGATGTAGGGGGACACTATATCAATCATAAAGGGTCTATCCAACAAGAAAATCTAACTAATGTAAATGTCTTTGCCCCCAACATGGGGACAGACAACTACATAAACCAACTGTTTACCAAAATAAAGAGTCATAGCAATAATAATACATTAATATTAGGAGACTTCAACACTCCACTACAGCAATAGACAGATAATCTAAATGGAAGATCAATAGAGAAACAAGAGCTTTGAAGGACACATTGGACCAGATGGACTTCCTAGATATATACAGAACATTCCATCCTAAAACAACAGACTACTCATTCTTCTCGAGTGCACATGGAACTTTCTCCAGAATAGATCACATACTAGGTCACAAATCAGGTCTCAACTGACAACAAAAGACTGAGATTATTTCCTGCATATTTTCAGACCACAATGCTTTGAAATTGGAACTCAACCACAAGGAAAAAATTGGAAGGAAAGCAAAAACTTGGAGGTTAAAATGCATCCTACTAAAGAATAAATGAAAGAGTCAACCAGGAAATTAAAGAGTAACTTAACCAATTCATGCAAGCCAAATGAAAATGAAAACACATCAGTTCAGAGCCTATGGGATACTACAAAGGTGGTCCTTAGAGAGAAGTACAAAGCCACCCAAACTTCTCTAAAAAAAATAAAAAAATCCCAAGTACACAAACTAACCTTACACCTAAAGGATCTGGAGAAAGAGCAATAAATAAAGCCTAAACCAAGGAGAAGAAGAGAAATAATAAGGATTAGATCAGAAATCAATGAAATAGAAACTAGAAGAACAGTAGAACAGATCAACAAAACTAGAAGCTGGTTGAAAGAATTAATAAAATTGGTAAACCTCTGGCCAAACATATCCAAAAGAAAAGAGCAAGGACTCAAGCTAATAAAATCATGAATTAAAGGGGAGAAATCACAACCAATACCAAGGAAATATAGACAATTATTAGAACCTATTACCAGCAGCTATGTGCAAACAAACTAGGCAATCTGGAAGAAGTGGATGCATTCCTGGACAATTATACACTACCAGGACTGAAACAGGAAGAAATAGACCCTCTGAACAGACCATAGCCAGCAAGAAAATTGAGACAGTAATCAAAAACCTGAAAAAAACCCACAAAAAAACAAAAAACAAAAACAAACAACAACAGTAACAACAACAACAACAACAACAACAACAACAAACAAGAATCAGAGGCCAGATGACTTCCCAGGGGAATTCTACCAACATTTAAAGAATAAATTGTAACTATTCTACTGAAGCTGTTAAAAAAAAAAAAAAGTAAGGAAAACTTTCAAACTCCTTCTATGAGGCCACCATTAGTGTGATCCCAAAACCAAAGACCCCACCAAAAAGGAGAATTATAGACCAATAACCCTGATGAACATGGATGCCAAAATCCTCACCAAGATACTAGCCAGTAGGATCCAACAGTACCTTAAAAGGATTATTCACCATGAACAAATGGGGTTTATTCCTGGGATGCAAGGGTGGTTCCACATTTGCAAATCAATCAACGTGATAGATCACATTAAAAATAGAAGAGACAAGAACCATATAATCCTCTCAATTAATGCAGAAAAGTCATTTGACAAAATACAGCATCCATTCCTGATTAAAACTCTTCAGACTATAGGGATAGAGGGAACATATATTCAATGATATTCAATATCATTAAACCCATCTATGAAAAGCCCATGGGAAATACCATTCTCAATGGGAAAAACTGAGACATTTTCCGTTAAGATCAGAAACATAGCAGGGACATCCACTCTCACCACTGTTGTTCAATATACTATTAGAAGCCTTAGCCTGAGCAATTAGACAACAAAAAGAAATAAAAGGCATTCAAATTGTCAATGAAGAAGTCAAATTCTCTCTCTTTGCAGATGAAATGATACTTTATATTGAAAAACCCCAAAACAGCATCCCCAAACTACTAGAGCTCATACAAGAATTCAACAATGTGACAGGATACAAAATGAATGCACAGAAATCAGTTGCAGTTCTATACACTAACAGTATGACTGAAGAAAGAGAAATTACGGAATTGATTGCATTTACAATGGCACTGAAAACCATAAGAAACTCAGGACCAAACCTAAGCAAAAAGGTTAAATATCTATACCATAAAAACTACAGAAGACTTATGAAACAAACTGAGGAAGACACCAAGAGATGGAAAAATATTCCATACTCATGAATTGGAAGAATAAACATTGTAAAAATGTCTATGCTACCCAGAGCAATTTGCACTTTCAATGAAATCCTTAACAAAATACCATTGACATTTTTCACAGAACCAGAACAAACAATCCTAAAATTTGTATGGGACCAGAAAAGATCCTGATTCACAAGAGGATTATTGAAAAAGAAAACTAAAATGGGAAGCATCACAAACCCAGATTTCAGGCTGTATTACAAAGTTGAGATCATCAATACAACATGGCATTGGCACAAAAACAGACACATAGATCAATGGAAGAGAATAGAGAACCCAGAAATGGACCTTCAACTCTATGGTCAACTAATCTTTGACAAGGCAAGAAAGAATATTCAATGGAAAAAAGATAATCTGTTCAATAAATGGTGTTGGGAAAATTGGACAGCCACATGAAGAAGAATGGACTATTTCCTTAAAACATACACAAAAATAGACTTAAAAATCTGTGGGACACAGCAAAGGCAGTCCTGAGAGGAAAATATATAGCGGTACAAGCCTTTCTCAAGAAACAAGAAAGGTCTCAAATACATAACCTAACCGTACACCTAAAGGAGCTGGAGAAAGAACAAGAAAGAAAGCCTAAACCCAGCAGGAGAAGAGAAATCATAAAGATCAGAGCAGAAATCAATGAAATAGAAAGAAACAAACAAACAAACAAAAAACCCAGTAGAAAAAATCAACGAAACTAGGAGCTGGTTCTTTGAAAGAATTAATAAGATTGATAAACCCCTGGCCAGAATTATCAAAAAGAAAAGAGAAAGGACCCAAACAAATAAAATCATGAATGAAAGAGGAGAAATCACAACCAACACCAAAGAAATACAAACAATTATAGGAACATACTATGAACAAATCTACACCAACAAATTTGACAATCTGGAAGAAACGGATGCATTCCAAGAGACATATAAACTACCACAACTGAACCAGGAAGAAATAGAAAACCTGAACAGACCCATAACCAGTAAGAAGATTGAAACAGTCATCTAAAATCTCCAGACAAACAAAGCCCAGGGCCAGATGGCTTCCCAGGGGAATTCTACCAAACATTTAAAGAAGAATTAATTCCTATTCTCCTGAAACTGTTCCAAAAAACAGAAATGGAAGGAAATTTTCCAAACTAATTTTATGAGGCCAGCATCACCTTGATCCCAAAACCAGACAAGGATCCCATCAAAAAAGAGAATTACACACCAATATCCTTGATGAACACAGATGCGAAAATTCTCACCAAAATACTCTCCATTAGGATCCAACAGTACATTAAAAGGATTATTCACCACGAGCAAGTGGGATTTATTCCAGGGCTGCAAGGTTGGTTTAACATCTGCAAATCAATCAATGTGATACAACACATTAATAAAAGAAAGAACAAGAACCATATGAAACTTTCAATAGATGCTGAAAAAGCATTTGACAAAGTACAGCATCCCTTCCTGATCAAAACTCTTCAAAGTGTAGGGATAGAGGGCACATACCTCAATATTATCAAAGCCATCTATGAAACCACCCACTGCAAATATCATTCTCAATGGAGAAAAACTGAAAGCTTTTCCGCTAAGGTCAGGAACACGGCAGGGATGTTCATGATCACCACTGCTATTCAACATAGTACTAGAAGTCCTAGCCTCAGCAATCAGACAACAAAAAGAAATTAAAGGCATCTAAATCGGCATAGAAGAAGTCAAACTCTCACTCTTTGCAGATGATATGATACTATATGTGGAAACA
>PISX010023282.1:16828-30146 GCA_004024625.1 Mellivora capensis
CTCATGAAAGAAATGGAGGAAGACACAAAGAAATGGAAAAATGTTCCATGCTCCTGGATTGGAAGAACAAATATTGTGAAAATGTCTATGCTACCTAAAGCAATCTACACATTTAATGCAATCCCTATCAAAATCCCACCCATTTTTTTTTCAAAGAAATGGAACAAATAATCCTAAAATTTATATGGAACCAGAAAAGTCCTCGAATAGACAAAGGAATATTGAAAAAGAAAGCCAAAGTGAGTGGCATCACAATTACGGACTTCAAGCTCTATTACAAAGCTATCGTCATCAAGACAGTATGGTACTGGCACAAAAAACAGACACACAGATCAATGGAACAGAATAGAAAAACCAGAAATAGACCCTCAACTCTATGGCCAACTAATCTTCGATAAAGCAGGAAAGAATGTCCAGTGGAAAAAAGACAGCCTCTTCAATAAATGGTGTCAGGAAAAATTGGAAAGCCAATTGCAGAAAAATGAAATTGGACCATTCCCTTACACCACACATGAAAATAGACTCAAAATGGATGAAGGACCTCAATGTGAGAAAGGAATCCATCAAAATCCTTGAGGAGAACACAGGCAGAAACCTCTTCAACCTCAGCCGCAGCAACATCTTCCTAGGAACATCGCCAAAGGCAAGGGAAGCAAGGACAAAAATGAACTATTGGGATTTCATCAAGATAAAAAGCTTCTACACAGCAAAGGAAACAGCCAATAAAACTAAAAGGAAGCACATGGAAAGGGAGAAGATATTTGCAAATGATATTACAAATAAAGGTCTGGTATCCAAGATCTATAAAGAACTTCTCAAACTCACCCAAAAAGCAAATGATCCTGTAAAGAAATGGGCAGAAGATCAGCGTGCCTGGGTGGCTCAGTAGGTTAAGCCTCTGCCTTTGGCTGAGGTCATGATTTTGGGGTTCTGGGAGCCCAGATTGGGCTCTCTGTTCAGTGGAGAGCCTGATTCCCTCTCTCTCTGCCTGCCTTTCTGTTTACTTGTTATCTCTCCATGTCAAATAAATAAATAAAATCTTAGAAAAAAAAAAAGAAAGAAATGGGCGGAAGACACGAGCAGACACTTTTCCAAAGAAGACATGCAATTGGCTAACAGACACATGAAAAAATGTTCAACATCATTAGCCATCAGGGAAATTCAAATCAAAACCACATTGTGATACCAAATTACACCATTTAGAATGACAACAATTAACAAGGCAGAAAACAACAAATGTTGAAAAAAAAAAAAAACAAATGTTGGAGTGGATGTGGAGAAAGGGGAACCCTCTTACACTTTTGATGAGAATGAAAGCTGTACCAACATTCATTCTTTGGGAAACAGTACGGAGGTTCCTAAAATAGTTGGAAATAGAGCTACCTTATGACTCAAGAATTACACTACTGGGTATTTGCCCCAAAGATACAGATGTAGTGAAAAGAAGGGGCACATGCACTGCAATGTTCATAGCAATAATGTCCACAATAGCCAAAGTGAAAATATCTGAGATGCCCTTCAACAGATGAATGGATAAAGAAGATGTGGTTCATATATACAATGGAATATTACTTACTCAGCCATCAGAAAGTATGAATACCCATGATTTTCATCGACATGGAGGGAACTGGAGGGGACTATGCTAAGTGAAATAAATCAAGCAGAGAAAAGCCATCACCATATGGTTTTACTCATATGTGGAACATAAGGAATAGTACAGAGGACCACAGGGGAAGGGAGAAAAAAACTGAATGGGAAGAAATCAGAGAGAGAGACAAAGAATGAGAGACTTTGGACTCTAGGAACCAAACTGAGGGTTGCATAGTGGATGGGCTTGGGGAGGAATGGAGTGTCTGGGTGATGGGTATTAAGGAGGGCATGTGTGGTAATGAGCACTAGGTGTTATACACAACTGATGAATGGTTGAACATTATATAAAAGACTAATGATGTACTATATGTTGGCTAATTGAACATAATAAAAAAGAAGACTTGCTAAGAAGGAGGTGTTCTGTCATTCTATCTTAATCATCATTTTCAGCCAATTTTGGCTAAGCAAGGACAGGGTTGTTATATAATATATATAATAGCCAGTATTAAGACATATCAGTTTGACCTGAGACTTAGGAAAAGGTCAAACAAAATAAAGGCAAAGTGTTATTTAAAATAGCAATAAATTGTGGTGGCAAGGAAAACAATTTGTTATGCACTAAAATAAACATAAAGCATATTTTTCTCCCAGAATTTGTAAGGTAAGTAACAATTTATAATGTTTACTTGTCGTCAGAGTGGTGTTTAATAAATCTAAGAAATTAAGTTATATTTGAATTCAGGTGAGCAAGACTTCTTTTAAAAACTGACCTTCTTTTGAATGAATGCAGTACATTTGTATTGAAAGGCAATTATTGGAATTTAATTTTTTCAGCAAGGATGATTAATTACCCATTGAAATGATAATATTGGGTAATAAAGTTGCTAAGAAAAATATTTCTTTTATGAAGTGGACTTTCTGATTTTGTTATGATTTTTGTCAAGAGCCATTGTTCTAACTTTGCCAGAGTTATTCATCATTTTTCATAATGTTAGTGTTGTCATTATTATTCATTTATTGACTATTGAGAGGATACCTAATTCTACATACCTTGTAGTTCAAACTCGTATAGGTGTTATTTACTATTTTATGCCACATAATCCAACTACGGTGAATAATGTAAAATAAAATGAAGTTAAATTTTCCTTTAATTACATTCAGAATGCATCATTCATAGCCAAAAATAGATTTACTGCTTGAAAATGCATTTTTTTATTACTAGGGGTTAATCCAACCTCTCTGTGCTTCTATTTGTACCTAATTAAAACATGAAAAAGACATTTACCATGAGTACCTATAGGGGATGTGAAAATGAAACTATAAAGGAATATTCAAAGGTCATAACATTTTATTTTTGATTATGTCTACTTTAAAAAATATTTAATAACTGGATTGATAAATAAGAGTACAATTTTATTTCTTGAATCTAGCTTTTATTGATAAATGAAAAATAGGTGCCACAAAGAGTCACATTGTAATACTGCCAGATAAAAGAAAGTCTTTGTAGAAGTTTATTTTTATTCAGTTCATGTATACTTCATGCCTTTTAGATGATGATTCATTATTTCTTTGTATTTTGGTAATGTTCTTTGAAATTATCTTGATAGCTTATATAAAGAAGATGAAACTGCTTTTCTAGAAAAGAATATGTTAAATTTAAGAGAAAGACAGCTTTATCTGATTGCTATGGTGTCAGGTTGATATATAAAATTAATAATAAATCTTCATAAGACAGTATTCCTTTGGGAACAAAAATGCCACTTTTAGTAGTAATTATATTATAGGGTGTTTATGAATATTATCAGATTTATAAAAGCTACAAGATTTCTGAGTACTTAAAATAAAAATTCAGACCTCTTTATGGACTTTAAACTGCTTGACACATCTGTTTGAAATGTAAATGTTTGTGGTATATCATAGAAATGAAGGCACTCAAATGATTCTTAATAGACATAAGAAAAGATCCTCAGTATTATCATTTAGCTCTGAAGAGCAAAAATTTTATCAAAAATGCATAGTCTGAATACCAAAAGAACTTTACAGTTTATCTGCTTGCAAACAAATTAATCTTCTTTCTGGTGAAAGGAGATAAAAATTAAAGACTTTGTCACAAACTGAAGCAAAATTTTAAAAGGTGAAGCAATCATTTGTTTAAATCTGAGAAGTATCCTATTGTTGGATGTTCATTCTCATGCATGAATTCTCATTCTACATACATGTAGTAATCTCAGATACAGTCTCTGCCTTCCTGCCTTTCAGAGAGGACTTTGATGAGGGATGTATTGAAATGGCTTTTGAAGAATGAGTCAGAATATCTTAGACAATAGGAGAAGGACATTCTAGGCCTAAATAGCAAAGTATACAAAGACTTAGATATGAGAAAAAGGAGCATAGGGCATTCATTCATTCCTTATGTAGTTACTTTGTCTGCATTTATGGTAAGACCACTTAAGATTCACCCTCTTAGGAAATTTCAAGTATATAATACAGTAGTGTTAACCATAGTCACATTGTTGTACATTAGATCTCTGGAAATTATTCATCTTGTATAACAGAAATTGTAATTCTTACAGGATTCAAGTCTAGAGTGCTGACAATCTACTTCTAATATTCTGTATTATTGTGACATTTTCATGTCCTCCTTTAAAGTCAGTCCCCAATTAATAACCCACATACTGAAGCAATGTCATACATTACAGGATTTAGAAAAATAGACGTACTCGAAGGCTATTGTTTTCATCCATGATGGAAATGAAGGGTGATTTGTGGTGGTGAAGTTCTGGGCCTACCCTACTTGCATGTCAGTAATTTAAGAAGCAGAATACAGTCATTCTTTCCAAATAAATGTTCATCAGTAGACATTTATTAGCTACCTAATATGTTCAGCTCTATATACTTAGATCAGTGAAAAGCTCAAAGCAAAGAGAAAACACAGAATGTACTTTCATAAACTGGAGAAGATTATGCACTAGCTGAGAAGATAATATGTTCATTCATGAAAACACTCAACAACAACACATGTATGCGATGTAAAATAGTACAGAGAACCTATGGAAATTTATATAGCTTAATTATTTTGACTATGAACTGTCCCTTTTCTTCCATTCTTCATATTTTCATGGAGATAGTGATAATAACCCTATTACCTTCCTTAGGGGGACATTGTAAAGATAAATGAACTAATCTTTGTATAGGGGTTTGAACTCAGAGAGAAGAATGTATTAGAAAAGTACAATAAGAAGGAACTTATCATAAATCAGGGCTTGTTTGGTTATAATTGAAAGGCTAATAAATCATTCCTTTGTTTACTTTCATCTTCTTCCATTTAACAATTAAGCCTTTAACAATACCTAGTGTTTAAGCTGACAAAAATAACAGTAAATTGCCCTGAAACATCCTAATGTACATGCTTTTTAACAAACACAGTGCCTAGTTTTAGCCATGTCTTTATTTTAAAAAGGTCCTTAAAAATACAGCTTTATCACTGGTCTATAATAATAGAGGAAAGCACAGAATGTATCTGAAAGTAATTGCAAGGCATAATTTGGTGAGGATAGGAGAAGAAAATGGATTTTTTAAAGATTTTAATGTCAGTTAGTTAACATGCAGTGCTATATTAGTTTCATGTGTACAATATAGTGATTCAACAATTCCATACTCACCTAGTGCTTATCACAAGTGCCCTCCTTAATCCTCATCATCTAGTTCATCCATCCAACCAGGCCCCCTCAAAAATGGATTGATTTTTTTTGAAATTTCTAAAAATAACTTTTTTTTTAAAGATTGTATTTATTGGGGCGCCTGGGTGGCTCAGTGTGTTAAAGCCTCTGTCTTCTGCTCAGGTCATGATCCCAGGGTCCTGGTATCAAGCCCCACATCAGGCTCTCTGCTCGGCGGAGATCCTGCTTCCTCCTCTCTCTCTGCTTGCCTCTCTGGCTACTTGTGATCTCTGTCTGTCAAATAAATAAATAAAAATCTTAAAAAAAGATAAAAAAGATTGTATTTATTTATGAGAGAAAGATATATATATAGAGAGATAGCAAGCAGGAGTGGGGGGGTGGGAGGCAGAGGGAGAGGGAGAAGCAGACTCCCTACTGAGTAGGGAGCCCAATGTGGGGCTTCCAGTGTAGGGTTCCCAGGACCCAGAGATCATGACCTGAGCCGAAGACAGATGTTTAACCATCTGAGCCACCCAGGCACTCCTAAATGTAACTTTTCTATCAGGATCCAATATAAGAATATTTATCTCTACCTCTTTGAAGTTAATTATATACTGATTTTTTTTTTGTCCCCAGAGTGATAGTCAAGGACTTAAGGCTAAACTCTCTAACAGATCTTTTGATTGCTGAGGAAGAATGATTCATTTGAACAGGTATGGAGTTCTGAATTTGATTTTTTTTTAAGCAAGATATGTTGTGTGTTCTGCAGACATGCCAACTTAAAGACTCTAAATGATACTTTTGAGTTGTATATTTTAAATCCATTTACATATGCTGGGACTGAAAATTCAGCTTGCCTGCCTTCCTTCCTTCCTTCCTTCCTTCCTTCCTTCCTTCCTTCCTTCTTTCCTTCCTTCCTTTTTCTTTTGCAACTCAAGTGAAGGGTGTTGATTTAATCATATTCCTTAGTTCAGAGCACATTATTAATAACAAACCTGATAAAGTTCTTCTTCCGCCTGTTCATTCATTCATTCATTCACTTACTCATTAATTCATTTTTATATTAATTTTTCACTTCTTAGTCCGCCTTATTTATAGTTAACCATTATAATACATTTGATATGTATTTTTTGTTTGAAGGTATGTTTTGTATTATTATTTTATATGCATGTGTTTTTAATTTATACAAATGACACTAATTTTAAATAACTGTAATTAGCAATGACATAATAATTTCCATGTGCCAGACATTGACTGGTCAAGGCAACTACTAACAGGTACTAACATGTACTAACTCATTTAATTATCATAACATTATAACATAGGTATTATTATTATCCCCATGAACAGAGGAGGAAACTAAGGTATAAAGAGTTTAAGTAATTTGGCCAAGGTTATACACACAGCTAGAAAGTGAAGAGCTGATATTAGAAAACATACATGAGGCTTTCAAATCTATACTCCTAACAACTGTGTCAAACCACCTCTTGTTATGAAATATTATTCTATTTCTTATTTATTTTTAAACACTGTTTTTAGAATTCATGTATGTTGCTATGTAAACATCTAAGACATTGTGTCTAACTGCTGGGAGATCAGTTTCATGAATTTAGGCAAATTTTTGTGTTAACTTTCATCAGTGGGTCCAAGGTAATCTTTTTTTTTAAAGATTTTATTTATTTATTTAACAGTCAGAGAGAGATCACAAGTAGGCAGAGAGAGAGGAGGAAGCAGGTTCCCGGCTGAGCAGAAAGCCCAATGCAGGGTTCGATCCCAGGACCCTGAGACCATGACCTGAGCCAAAGGCAGAGGCTTAACCCATTGAGCCACCCAGGCGCCCCAGGTCCAAGATAATCTTAAGTACACTAGTGTGTATGGGCCAGGAAAGAGATGAAGGTTAGGATGGGTATAGCAAAAGGAGTCCTAGGAAATAGTCTGTAGGAATGCATCAGTGATATTTCTTAATTTTATCTAAACATGATTATGCCTAACAACAAAGTCATTTTGAAATAATTTCAAAAAAGGAAATTTTTCATGATTTATGCACAACTGAAAAAACACTGTATTAGTTTGTTTTGCTAGGGTTGTCATAACAAAGCACCACAGACTAGGTAGTTTAACCAACAGAAATTTATTTTCTCATAACTCTGGAGGGTAGAACTCCAGATCAAAGTACCATCAGGTTTGGTATCTTCTGAAAGCTGCAAGGGAATGGTTTATTCCAAGGGAGGGGTTATTATCTTCTCCCTGTGTCTTCCCATTGTCTTCCCTCTGTATATGTCTGTGTCCAAATTTCCTCTTCTTGTAAAGACTCCAGTCATATTGGATTATCCCCACCCTAATTATATCATTTCAACTTAATTACCTCATTGAATATCTTGTCTTCAAATATTGTCACATTGTTAGGTACTGGGGGTTAGGATTTCAACATATGAAATTTGAAGAGACACAATCCATCCCATAACAATATCCAAGGGACATGGACCATGGATTGACTATGTGATTAGGCTAATGTTCTTACAAAAAATTATAAGAGGATTATTTCAACAAAAATATACTGGTCATCTATTATGTGCCAAGAACTAGGGTAAGAAACCTAAGACTGAGAGTTTGGTGAATAAGTAATTTTCAGATGGTAAGAATAATTTAATAGTGCCATTGTTACCTCAGAAGATTTTAGAATCACACTCAATAGCATTTTCAAAGCATAATGGATTTTCATTTGTCTGGATATGTTTACTGAAGACATCCTAAAGGATGGTTATTTTTCTCTATGATTCTATATTTCCTTGAAACCCCTTTTTCTCTTTCCTTCTGGATCTTTTTAAACTTAAATTCCTCATACACTCTGTTCACCACAATAATCCTGAGCTCCAGTCAAATGCCACTGCTTCCTAAATTACTTACTCTTGCACTCTCACCACTTGCCCTGGTGTTGGTTGATTAGTTCCTAAGTACCCAGATTATACTTAAGCTCTGTATCAACAGAAGCACATTGTGTCTAGCCTCTGTAAGGAAAAGATGCAAACATGTACCTTAGATACAAAAGAACAAAGAGTGAGAGTTAAAGGCTAGAGTTGTTAAATATTGCAAGGCAATGAATTTTCACAGCATTTAAATTATAATCTGATTCATGATTCAGTATTTCTGAGGTTAACCAGAGCCATAATTAAGAAGAGAAGGTTAGTGTAAACTGAAGGATGATTTAGAAATAATGTGAACAGAGTACCTCATAATTGTATATCCTGTAAAGAACAGCCACTCTGCTATTGACTTAGCTAATCAGCTGAGTGGCATTGTGGTTCTGAAGCTCCAGTAGTAAATGTCTGGATTTACAATCTCCTCCATTTCCCATAGACTGGAATTTCCGTGTGTTTTCCCTGACACAAATGGAATGATTGTTGAAATGTCTATGGAGTCAGGACCTTTTTTATTTTTTTAATTTTTAAAAAAATTTTAAAGGTTTTATTTGTTTATTTGACAGAGAGAGATCACAAGTAGTCAGAGAGGCAGGCAGAGAGAGAGGAGGAAGCAGGCTTCTTGCTGAGCAGAAAGCCCGATGTGGAGCTTGATCCCAGGACCCTGAGATCTCGCCTTGAGCTGAAGGCAGAGGCTTAACCCACTGAGCCACCGAGGAACCCCAATGCCAAGTTAAATTTTTGAAATTAAACCTGCAAAACAGCTTATCTTTTGCAGAGTAGTATATTAATTGTTGGTTTTGTTTTGATATTTCCTGACAATTTATAAAGGATCCATTACGAAAAAAATAATCCATTGTGAATGTCCTGCCTCTAATTTCTCTCAGACAATTTGCTGCTTGAGCTCCATTTGCTGGGACTTGGTGTAACTATACTCCAAGGGTAAAAGAACAAAAGTTTTCCTGATAAGCAATATTTATAATATGACATGAGTTCAATATAAGCAATACATTATCTGTTTTTTAAGTTTATTTCATTTATTTATTCATTTATTTTACTGTTATGTTAGTCACCATACATCATTAGTTTTTTAAAATAATTTTATTTTATTTTATTTTATTTTCAGTGTTCCAAAATTTGTTTATGCACCACACCCAGGGCTCCATGCACCACACCCAGGGCTCCATGCAATGCGTGCCCTTCATAATACCCACCACCAGGTTCACCCAATCCCCTACCCTCCTCCCCTCCAAAACCCTCATTTGTTTCTCAGAGTCCAGTCTCTCATGGTTTTGATATAGTATTCCAAGATTCCTTGTTTAAGTGTAACACCCAGTGCTCCATGCAATATATGTCCTCCTTAATACACACCACCAAGCTCACCTATCCCCTCTACCCTCTAAAACCCTCAGTTTATTTCTTGGAGTCCCCAGTCTCTCATGGTTAATCTCCCACTCCAATTTCCCCCCTTCACATTATCTGTTTTGTAATAAATACTCCTAAAATGAAACTATTAATGTGTCGTACATCTTAGAACTGGCCTGTTTTTTTAAATTTATTTTTATTTCCTTTCAGCGTAACAGTATTCATTGTTTTTGTACCACACCCAGTGCTCCATGCAATACGTGCCCTCCCTAAAACCCACCACCAGGCTCCCCTAACCTCCCACCCCCGCCCCTTCAAAACCCCTCAGGTTGTTTTTCAGAGTCCATAGTCTCTCATGGTTCACCTCCCTTCCAATTTCCCTCAACTCCCTTCTCCTCTCCATCTCCCCATGTCCTCCATGTTATTTGTTATGCTCCACAAATAAGTGAAACCATATGATAATTAACTCTCTCTGCTTGACTTATTTCACTCAGCATAATCTCTTCCAGTCCCGTCCATGTTGTTACAAAAGTTGGGTATTCATCCTTTCTGATGGAGGCATAATACTCCATAGTGTATATGGACCACATCTTCCTTATCCATTCGTGAACTGGCCTGTTTTCAAACCCAACCATTTGTATATCGCCTATTGCTGATTCCTGTAATAGATGTTCTTTTTTATGCAACCTCTGATTTCAAGGAACTGTACACATTTTTACAAATTGAGTTATATGGAAAGTGTTTCAAAATCTAATAAAAATTATATTGGACCAGAGCAGTGGGATATTGTAACTAAGGAAGCATTTGAATTAAAATTAATTTCCTAGTCAGACATGTAATACTTTTTATTGTGGTCCTTATTAGTGATACCTTATGGATATGAGATAAGATAACAATGATTTGCATGAGGCATATTAAACACATTATCAAAAATTATTTTAAACATCTGCATTTGGTAAAAAATATATTAAGCTACCTGAAAAATATACAAAAAGTTTGCAAATATTCTTTTTCTAGCCTTTAATAGTTATTTTAATATCTAGCATATACACTCTGAAGTTGGCCATGTCTGCTAGAATGGATTAACTATTATGATTGTTTAAATTTATTTTGCTGTTTATCAGCTCTTATTCAGCAAATGGCAAGTTTGCTGACACAGCAGGGTACCATAGATTCATTCTCACAGATTCTATCAGTCCTTTAATTCAGTGCAGCTCTATCACTGGTGTTTCAATATGAAGGCCTTAATGCAGCACTATAAAACTTATAGAAATTATATTAGGGTCTTTCCGTTGTTTTGGGGCTTTGAAGGAAATAATCAGATAAGAATAAAATGCAAATTTTCTCAGTCTTTAGAGACATTTTTACAGGGCTTTTAAATGTGCGTGCAATGTATTAGAAATTGGAATACTAAGCACACATTTAACTTTAATACTTCTGAAAGGATTTTATTTTACAAAGACTGACTTCTGTGTAGTTTGTTTGTTATTCTATGTTTCTTAATTCAAAACAATCATTCCTTGTTATCACTTTTAAAAGTCTGCTCTCATGTATAAATGTTGCCCTTTCTTTCTACTCTATATATTTTCACCACTATTTCATCATAACCATCTTCTGAATCTTACAGTTTGATCATATGGAACACAGATCTTTTTGCCTATGTTAGAATTTGGATTCCTCCTACTTTGTATAACAAGTGATTGTTATATAACTATCTGTAAAACAGATGATTGAAAATTGATAGTAATAACATGATAGAGTGGACTAAATGTTACAAAACTTTTTTAAAAAATTTTATCTATTTTTTCTCTTCAAACATTTTTTATTTAAATTCAATTAAGTAACATATAATGTATTGTTGGTTTCATGGGTACAGGTCTGTGATTCATCAGTCTTATATAATACCCAACCCTCATTACATCACATACCCTCCCCTCCAGCAACTCTAAGTTTGTTTCCTATGATTAAGAGTCTTTTATGACTTGTCTCCCTCTCTGGTTACATCTTGTTTCATTTTTCCTCCTTTCCCCTATGAACCTCTGGCTTGTTTCTTAAATTCCATATATCAGTGAGATCACATGATAATTGACTTTCTCTGACTGACTTATTTCATTTAGTATAATACCCTCTAGTTCCATCCACGTCATTGCAAACTGTAAGATTTCAATTTTTGATGGCTGCATAATATTCCATTGTGTGTGTATGCATATGTATATATGTGTACATATATATATATATATATATACACACATACACAAGTACATATAGAGACATATATATCACATTTGAGTACAGATATCTATCTATCATCTATCTATTATCTATCCATATATCACATCTTTATCCATTCATCTGCTGATGGGCATCTGGGCTCTTTCCATAGTCTGGCTATTGTGACATTGCTGCTATAAACATTGAGGTGCAGGTGCCCCTTTGGCTCACCACATTTGTATCTTTTGGATAAATACTCAGTAATGCAATTGCTGGGTAATAAGGTAGTTCTATTTTCAACTTTTTGAGGAACCTCCATGCTGTTTTCCAGAGTGGTTGCACCAGCTTGCATTCCCACCAACAGTGTAGGAGGGTTCCCCTTTCTCTGACTCCTCTCCAATATCTGCCATTTCCTGACTTGTTAATTTTAGCTATTTTGACTGATGTGAGGTGGTATCTCATTGTGGTTTTGATTTAAATTTCCTTGATGTCAAGTTTATATTGAACATTTTTTCATGTGTCTGTTGGTTATTTGTCAATTTGGAGAAATGTCTGTTCATAACTTCTGCTCATTTCTTGATTGGATTTTTTTCTTCTTTGGGTGTTGTTTGATAATTTTTTAATAGATTTTAGATACTAGCATTTTATCTGATAAGCCATTTGCAAATATCTTCTCTCATTCTGTTTGTTGTCTTTTGGTTTTGTTCCACTGTTTCCTTCACGTTGCAAATGTTTTTATCTTGATGAAGTCCCAATAGTTCATTTTTGCCTTTGTTTCCCTTGCCTTTGGAGACATGTCTAGCAAGAAGTTGCTGAAGCTAAGGTCAAAGAGGTTGCTGCCTGGGCTCCCCTCTAGGATTTTGATGGATTCTTGTTTCACATTTAGGTCTTTCATACATTTTGAGTCTATTTTTGTGTATGTATTAAGGAAATAGTCCATTCTTCTTCATGTGGCTGTCCAAACTTCCCAACACCATTTGTTGAGCAGATTATCTTTTTTTTTTTAATTTTTAATTTTTTATTATTTTATTATTTTTTATTTCATATTCTTTCCTGCCTTGTCAAAGATTAGTTGATCATAGAGTTGAGGGTCCTTTTCTGGGTTCCATATTCTGTTCTCTTGATCTATGTGTCTTTTTTTGTGCCAGTACCATACCGTCTTGATGATTACAGCTTTTTAATAGAGCTTGAAGTCCAGAATTGTGATGCCACTAGTTTTGGTTTCCTTTTACAACATTCCTTTGGCTATTTGGGGTCTTTTCTGGTCCATAAATATTTTAGGATTGTTTGTTCTAGTTCTGTGAAAAAAGTTGATGGTATTTTTACAGGGATTGCATTGAATATGTAGATTGATCTAGGTAGCATAAACATTTTAACAATATATGTTCTTCTAATCCATGATTATGGAATGTTTTCCCATTTCTTTTTTTCTTCCTCAATTTCTTCCAGATTGTTCTATACTTTCCTGAGTATAGATCCTTTGCCTCTTTCGTTATTCTTGCCAAATGTTGGTTCTTGTCTTCTTCATAATAGCCATTCTATGAGTTGTGAGGTGATGAGTACATTGTGGTTTTG
>PISX010023283.1:0-30038 GCA_004024625.1 Mellivora capensis
TGACTCTTAATCTCACAAAACAAACTGAGGGTTGCTGGGGGGAGGGGGGTCGGGAAAGGGGGGTGGGGTAATGGACATTGGGGAGGGTATGTGCTATGGTTAGTGCTGTGAAGTGTGTAAACCTGGCGATTCACAGACATGTACCCCTGGGGATAAAAATACTTTATATGTTTATAAAAAATAAAAAAATTTATAAAAAAGCAAACAAACCACGTCCCTCTCATTTCCACCGGCTGGTCCTTGCACAGTTCTTTTGAAGATGTAATTCATATATCATAAAAGTTACCCTTACATACCTTTTAAGAAAATGTGGAACATAACTAATTCCTCTTACACATGATAATCCTTTCAATACTTGAAGACAGTTAATAGGCCCCTTCCTATTACTAAATATATCTACTTCCTTCTGTCCTTTCTCACTTCAAATATTAAAAGGCATCCTTGTCATCTACTGTTTTGGCTGTGGTGGCTATTCTGAACATACCCCAGCTCATCTATACTCATCTTAAAGTTACTTCTGTTTTGGGGGCTTGGGTAGCTCAGTCGGTTAAGCATCTGCCTGCAGCTCAGGTCATGATGCCAGGGTCTTGGGATTGAGTCCCCCATCAGGCTCCCTGCTCAGTGGGGAGCCTGCTTCTCCCTCTGCCTCTGCCCACCCCACCCCGCTCATGCACTCTCTCCCTCTCTCACTTGCTCTCAAATGAAAAAAAAAATGTTACAGAACTCTAGTAAACGTTTCAGAGTGAAAAGTAACATAGATTTTATTAATGTGAGAGAGAAGAGGAAACTAACTTCTAAGCACAGTCCTTTGTAACTGACAGATGATATCTGGGAATCAGAAAGAATGAGGTCAAAGAGATAATAGCCAAGTAGGCTGGGAGGAGCCCAAGGAAGGCTAAAGTAATATGAGGATAACAAAGCTGGTATTTAGTGAGATAAAATCAGGAAAGGGTTTAAATATAGAGTTTAGGGGCACCTGGGTGGCTCAGTGGGTTAAAGCCTCTGCCTTTGGCTCGAGTCATGGTCTCGGGGTCCTGGGACCAAGTCCCACGTTGGACTCTCTGCTCAACGGGGAGCTTGCTCCCCCCCACCCACCTGCCTCTCTGCCTTCTTGTGATCTCTGTCTTGTCAGATAAATAAATTTTTAAAGACTTTAAAAATAAATTTAAAAATATATGTATGTATGTATGTATGTATGTATGTAGAGTTTGGGATACCCTTATGAGGAAAAAATAAATAAATAAATAAAATGTCTAGAAGTAGAGAAAAGTAGTGGGGTGCCTGGGTGGCTCAGTCAGTTAAGTGGTCGACTCTTGACTTTGGCCCAGGTCAAGATCTCAGGATCCTGGGATCGAACCCTGTATCGGGCTCAAGCTCAGGGGAAGCCTGCTTTAAGATTCTCTCCCCCGACCTTTCCCCTGCTTGCTCATGTTTTCTCTCTCTTACTCTCTCTCTAAAATAAATAAATACATGTTCAAAAAAATAGAGAAAAGTAGTATTTAGTGAACTAGCAAAGAGAGTGAATAAAAGAAAGGGTAGAATCCTTTTCCAATCTTTTCAGAAGAAAAGATTTCTATCTTTAATAATATAAACCTCAATGTACAATTTTTTTCATTAAAAATTCTCCTCACCTTGGATTGAATTAAAACAAAACAAAAAGATAACCAAACAGCTGTTTCTAAAACAGTAATCTGGGTATGCTATGTATAAGACTTAATTTTTACTCAATTCTTTTATTTTCATGTTCGTTAAAAAAAAAGTGATGAACTGTAAGCAAATCTCTTGTAAACTTGTAAAGCAAGTCTCTTGCTTTACAGGTAAAGTTTAAAATATTCCAATGAAAATCTGTCCAGAAGGCATTAGCTTTTTAAACACATTCAGCAAGGAATGCCAGGATGGCTCAGTCGATTAAGGATCTGACTCCTGATTTTAGCTCAATTCATGATCTCAGGGTTGTGAGATCAAGTCCCGCATCAGGCTCTGCGGTCAGCAGGGAGTCAGCAGGAAATTCTGTCTCCTGCTCTTTCTCCCTCTGTGGCTCCCCCTTCTCTCTCTCTCTCTCTCACTCAAATAAATAAATCTTAAAAAAAAAAAAAAAAAAAACACATACACACACATTCAGCAAAACTCCAGATCAAATTCTTCTAACAGATTGTACATAAAAGTAGTATTATATTTTTATGATGCTCTGCCACCCTTAAAATTTTCTCTCAAATCCAGCTGAAGAGTCAATGGCAGCCATACTTGCAGATCCCAGCTATCTGGGGCCAGAAAACCAACTGCAGAGTTTTTCAACTCTTAAGGGAAGGCATTACCACTTACAGTTCAGCCATGTTTATCACACTTAGTAATGTAAAAGCAAGCTTCCTCCAATAGTCCATTCCCAAAACACAGCACTGAAAAGAATTTGGGTTCAGAAGATCATTTTTATCCATCCTCAGAACCTCAGAAAGAGGCTCTACAAAGAACAGAGTTCTTAGAGTTCCAAGAGTTCATCAGAAAACAGTGCTTATGAGATAGCACTGTGTTCCTTGACAGCTAAATGAGAACTACAACCTTTCCAAAAATGCACAGGATTAAATGATGCCAGCAGGAAGCCACCAGTTTCCCAGCAATGGTTGCAACGTCAGTTTAGTGGCCTTCACATATTGATGCTCTCCATAGTATTAAAGACAGCAAAAGTGGTACCTTAAAAAAAAGAACAGTCCCAATCACTGTAGGAATGACAGCTACAAAATAAGTGGAAGCAAATGGAATGCCAGGGTATGTGAGATATGTGAAACAACCAAAACCAAGGTTCTTTGTGTCAAGTCTAAGATCTGGCAAACAGAATCATCACACACAAGTCTCCAGGATCTTGTTCTCCAACAGTTCTAAATCCTGCTGGAGTTTTCTAAACTAAAGCCCCCATATCAATGTTTTTGCCAAAACGAATATTTTAAAGCACTGTAATTTCAAAGTAATAAGAAGAGGACCGTTGCATAAAGAGATAAGACAAGTTCACAGGTGTGTTGACCAGTCACTACTGACCCTGTTCTAGTTGGAGAGAGAAGCTGGGACTTCATAAGTTCTCCCCTCCCACCCCCAAAATATGCCTTGATAAAAGACACGAGCCTGCCTTCAGGCATCAGAGGATCTATCATGGAGAAGATGAATGAAGTATGCCAGATGGTCAGAATCAATATCTTAGTCCAACCTCGTTACCACTTGATTAGAACTCCAGCAGAATCCCTCAGGAGTTAGCAGGTCTTCCTGCTACTCCTTCTTCACAGCTATTCCTTTCCAGTTCATCTTGCGCCATGCAGCCAGAGAGAGACAGTAACAGAGAGAAAAGATGAGCACGGTTCTTAACCAGTTTGGAAAACGTATCTGGGATGCTCACTGGCTCCTGAACAAAACCAAAGCTCCTTATCTTCATATACAAGGCCTTCACAGTATGACCCACTCTGTCTCCCCTGCCTCACCGCCTTATAACTTCCCACCAAACTCATTAAGAGCCCACCACAGTGATCTTCTCCACCTACCAGGTAGGCCAGGTGTCTCACAAATCTGTGCCAAATAAACCTTCCCTCCGATCCCTTCTCCACCTGACAAAATGTACTCCTTGAACAAAATGAACCCTGCTCTCAGGGTTCAAGTTTGTTCTTCTACTGATTTTGGAGTTTTCACACATACTGTGCTTTTCTATATTACTTTCTCTTTCTGTGTTCAGGTGATGTTTGGGGACTGAACGGGCAGGGAATGGGGAAGGTGGGCTGCAAATAGACAGGCATGCAAAAGAGCTGCAGGCAAACATTCTCCATTTAAAATATTTTCTCTAAACCCTGGTTGTCAGCTTTTAAAAAATCATCTCACTTGCTGCATTATTTAGATCTCTAATGTCTAGAAACACATTCAGGTGATCTATGAAGAATCTGGATAACAACATGCTTAATTGACTCCTTTAGATCAGACTATTTCCAAGCATCTGGTGTATTACTGAAAAACAATGTGAGCTCGATTTTATTTTCATGAAATAGTGGGAGATAAAATCTTAAAATGCTCTAATGAACTCTAGTACTTATGCTGATCCCAGAAGCAGCCTAGAAGGCGGCCACAGGGGTTAAGGAGAATCAATTTCGCTATAGGAAATCTTATTTTAAATGTATAATGCAGAAGGAATGCCTTATACTTCAAAACACCTTGTCAAAATCATTTAGGATGGTAAAGAAACAAATCTATGTTTTCAGAAATTCTGAATTAAGATTGAGGGTTCAAAAAAACCTCAGTAACCTCCCCAACCATCCCCCTGAGCTGTGGTCCCTATCACTTCTGATACTGACAGCAGAACCAATGAAGGAGAGCTATTTGGTTTGGGTTGTTCAAAAGCAAAGTACAAGGATAGCCAAACGATATAAAAACCAACACAGAGGTACAAATCTGTGTTATCTTAAGCTTTGAAGGGGATACTATAAGCAATGAGGAGGAAAATAAACCACTAACTAAGCCAAACTCAGAAACAATTCTCTATTTAATTCACTATGAAGCCATTACACATGTCAAAGCTTGGATGAGCTTCAATGTTCTTATTTTAACCTATTTCTGTCTATTATTAATATGTCACATCATTGTCTAATATTTTTGTTCTGTGCAACACATCTGAGTAGAGACTTAATTTCTGTCCTAAGTAAAATAAGGACACAAGAGAAAGAAGACTGCACTCTAGCTTGATCTCCTTTGGTCAGAATTCACACCAGGAAATGACCTTTCAGAAACAAACACCACGCACAGATGCAGCATCATTCTCTAGAGATCAACAGTCAATCTGAAGCTGATCAGACAATAACTGGGGAGTGCCTGCAGGAAGGAATATTGGAAACATCTGGGATGTTAACGGCACCCCTCTAAAATAATGTAACATGATGGCAAGTGTGGGAAGAGCCCAACATGTTCTGTTCTGAGAGGATGGTGGTTGTCAGACTATCTAAGGTTTGAGAAGTCAGTTCGGAGTTGAAAACTGCAGCAGAGCTGGCCTAGGGTGGGAAAAACATTCTTGTTAGGGACAAACCACCCAGAGGTAAGTGCTTTGGACATGAAGGGGCAACGCAGACAAACAGGATGCAAAGGAACAAGTGTCTCAAAAGCCAAGGTTATCTGTCCAAATATTTATATTAGTGGGGGAAGGGGGAAGAACTGAAGCGAGGACAGGACAGGGATGTAAGCCTGTCTCTGAGGGAGGAAAGGTGAACAGGCAGTGATTTAAGCACAAGTAGAGTAAAATCCTGCTAAGTGTCCAATAAATTTCCAATCTGTATGGTTCAATTTCCTGTTTTGTACTGAAACTTCAAGAAATACCTTTTTTTGAAATAAATGGAGTAGGGGTGCCTGGGTGGCTCAGTGGGTTAAAACCTCTGCCTTCGGCTCAGATCATAATCCCAGAGTCCTGGGATCAAGGCCCGCATCAGGCTCTCTGCTCCGTGGAGAGCCTGCTTCCTCCTCTCTCTCTGCCTGCCTCTCTGCCTACTTGTGATCTCTGTCTGTCATATAAATAAATAAAATCTTAAAAAAAAAAAAAAGAAAGAAATGGAGTAATAAGCAATAATCGGTACAATATTTACAACTTTTAAAAGACATGTAATCAGACTGGACAGACTTGATCGATTTACTTTTAATATTTTAATGGCATAATATGTTGAATTATGGCAAAGCCAATGATCTAAACTGTATTCCAGTAAAATAACTTAGGGTCTCAGAGTCTAATTCACAAGCTTAATTAAAATTGGCCTAATATGAACACTGCCAGATGGGTTGAAAAGTGGCTTTGAGATCACATAGGAAAATGATAAAGGAAAATATGTCAAATGGGAGGAGGATCTGCTGCATATGCCAGGGTTGGTATCAGGTCTAAGTTTAATTAACACATTCCTTAAATGACAAGTGAAAAATAAGATAATATCAGATAGATGGAATTCCCTTGAGATAAATAAGAAAAATTTTAAGCAAAGAAATAATTACAGAAAAGTGGAGCCTATCCTTTAGAGTCACACAGATAAGTAATTACCATTTTTATTAGAAAAAATAATATACATGGTACACATTTAAAAAAAATCTATCATTTTATTCAATCAGAATGAAACATATGTTCAACATGAGTCTAGAACTATGGGGAAATCACATTTGAAAATTAATATAAAGCAGTTTAAATAGAGATTTACTTATAATAAACCATAGCGACCACAAAGGTAAATATGATCTGAAACTCCCTTTTACAGAAATTATAATAATGTATTGCTTTACAGTTTCCCACATGCTTTCACATATATTATCCCTCAAGACCCTCATAACAGCCCTGTGAGACAGGCAAGGTTCCTTATCCAATTTTACAGATAAGAAGCCTGAGGCTCTGCATGGGTACATAATGTGCCTGTGATCACATAGCTAGGACATAGAAGAAATGCTAGCAAACCTCAATTTTCTGACTTCTATTTCAATGAAAGGAAAGGGATAACATCACTGGAAAAAAAAAAAAAAAGCTTAAGCTAACTACAGTTGTAAATCTTCCTTCAGTGCTTTATCAGGCACTTCAGCCTCTAAACTGGGCAAAATCCAAATAATGATGTAACTTATTAAAAGGGCCAAAATAATTTCCAAAAAAAAAATCTTTAAAATATAAAATGCATATATTTTCCAACCAATTTTGCAAACTTCCATAAAAAATTTAAGAATGTATATATTTACAAAGGCATAGACTTCTGGAAAAGTCCTTGAGTAAGGAGGACTTAAAAGCTTTCTTTTAAAAAAGTTCCAACATTTCAAGATTAAAATATGAATTTTCCTAAATATCTCCATATGAAAGAAGACTCTATAAATTGTCTGATTTTTTCTCTGTGCAAGTGTACAGAACTTCAAAAACCACATCGGAGGGATGCCTGGGTGGCTCAGTCAGTTAATCATCCAACTCTGGATTTCAGTTGAGGTCATGATCTCAGGGATGTGAGATCGAGCCCCACGTGGGGCTCCACACTCAGTGTGGAGCCTACTTAAGATTCTCTGTCTCCCCCACCATCCCTCTCCCTCCTCTAAAAAAAATAACCACATTGGAGAAGCCAATCTCGGTGGTTTTAAGGAGTCAGTTCAATAGTCTTATTCTCCAACTCTAGCTCCGTTCATTTCAGCACACTAGATCCTAATATTCTCTGGATCAATTGATTATTTTTCCTTTACCCTTTCAAAGATTTCCTCTTAGCAAAGATATTCATTAACTGAGAGGATATTAGAAGAAAATATAATGGTAGAATCATAATTTCCTACAGAATTCCAAACAGTTCCAGCAGGCAATGCCCCTCCATGTGTCAATCTGAGGTGAGAGTAATTATTTGAACATGATGTGGTCATTGCATACTGAATACAAACTCCACAACCTCTACATCCAAAGAACTTTTACTTTGCTGGAGACAAACCAGAGGAAGATTTGCCAGGTTGCAAAACAGAACTTTTTGTTGTTGTTGTTGTTGTTGTTACACTCCTAGAATATTCTTTTCTTATGTCCATCAATCTTACTACGTCGATAAAACATGACAACTTAGGGTGAGCTCCAGCAACGTGGCTTTGGCTTAGTTTCATCACTCCAAGGTTTTAAGTTACCCCTACAAATCCTCATGAGCCACTTGGGAAAGCACAACACACAACACTGAAGCAAAAGGCTGGGTGAGTTAGTAACATGCTCCACAAAGAGAGCTGGGAACATTAGAACCAAACAAGAAGACTGCAGCAAAAGGCAAGATTTAGAACTCCTATGATAAAACATCATGACATCAATTTGATCAGCGGATATTCAGTGAGTACCTTCTCTCTATATAAAGGACACATTCATAGAAAATGGCACATCCATAGCATAGCCATAATATTAATAACTTTCCAAAAAGCAATTTTTCAAAGCAGTTTCTTTTAACATAGTCACTTTTCCCCCCAGTTTGGACAAAATTCAGAAACAGACATTTGCGTCACAATTCCAATGAGAAGTACCTTATGTTGACATGAACCTTAGGAAAAAGAATGGATTCACTGTGTTCTATGTTGGAAAGAAATTCTAAAAAGGCAGATGACATATGGCTGACTTAGATGACTCAGGAATTTACAAGATTTAGATTCTATCTACCTACCAAACACTGTGGTAGACAAGTTCACATAGTTTCATTACCAAGGCATATGCACATGCATTTTCATTACATTAGTAAGTTATAATACCCCAAGTCAAGCTGCCTGACAGAAAAATGGCACAATGTTTGATTACTAATCTACATATCAGGAAAAGCTACGGAAACCCAACAGTTCTGAGCCTGAAACCTCAAGCCCTCTCTCTACATAGATGAGGACAGTTGGTATGACTCTTAACCCAGGAATGACTGTGGCTTTGGAAATATTAGCTATCTCTGCTCTGAATGGTACTACTCTATGGTTTCTCTAAAATCCAAGGAACTTCTGACAGTACTCCCAACACACTAAGACACAGATCTTTTACTTTTGTCTGACTGCAACTTGGAAAACCCAGTTTTAAACAGGACACAGGTGTTTAAAACTGGAAGCACAATGGAGGCACTCTCTCAAGATCTGAGTAAAGAAGAATTAAGAGGGAAAACCTTGAGAAGACAGTAATTGGGCCATTGGAGTTTCTTCTCACTAATTATCCCAGAGTGGCCATTAGCTATGTAACCAAGGAGGAAAGTGTGTCAGACTTCAGCGAAGCTGTGTCTTCAGCATCTTATGGAATGCACCCTAAAGCCACTGTGTAATTAACTGCCAGGAAAATGCTGAGCGAGTAGAATAAAGAAGCTATAACAAATCAAATAATACTGCACAGTTCAACCCCCAATGACAGCAGTTGAACTGCTTAGAACTTCAAAATACTCATAAGCATCCATTCCCTTTTCAGAATCTAGAGAAAACAGATTTTTGGTTGAGTGAAGAAACAAGCAAAAATGCAGGTTACAAAGAGGCTTAACATTAAACAAATATTCATCAATAGGATTTGCTTTATCTAGCTGCCTTTCATAATGTTATAGGAGCATCGCTATCAGTGATGCTCAAAGCAAGGGCTATAAGGAACCTGCAGGGCTTTTCCAAAAATCTAAGACCATTTCATACTACGGTCAAAAACAGAGAGAATAGACCAAAAAAAAACAAAGAAACCAACAAAAAAGGGTGAGTCCCTTGGAAGAATTTATTGTGGAGTACTCTCCAATACAACCTTAAATTTTTTTAGTACATTTCTACCTATTCAACACATATTTATTGAGCACTTATGAGCCTATAGCTACGAATAAACTCCAATTCCACTTGAACATTGAAACTTCAAGGATCAAATAACTAAGCATAGAATGAAATAAAACATGTCTATTTGTTTTATTTCAATTTGGGAACTTGGGAATGAAAGGAGGAAGACTGTATTTTTAGTGAGCAATAAAAGCTCATGAGGAAGGCTACCTTCCAAACCTGGCTGGACAGAATCACAGAGAATTTAAAGTCTTGAACTTGAACCCTACCCAAGACTTACTGAGACAGACAGTCTAACAGCAGAGTCTAGAAACCTGTAGTTTTTAAGACTCCTAGGCCTAGATAATTACAATGACCACCCAAGTTTAGGAATCACCATTATTTTGGATATTTTGTCTCTCTTAAAGAATGAAAAAGCTAAACAACCTCTATTAAATAAACACAGAATCATAACTAAGAATTCTATATAACTATTTGAAGTCACAGTTCCTCACTGTCTCTACATTTCCCTCTTGCAAACTCATTACTTAGAAAAATGAACATCATTTTTTAAAATACTTTCCCCCCTCCCTCCATATTCACTTGTTGAAATTCTACTCATTTTTCATGAGAAATTAAAATGCTATTTCTTCCAAGGAGTCTTCTCTCTGGTCCCTGGCAGGACTTGTTTCCTCCCCATGTTCCACAGTACTTTATAGTAGGTTTCTTATAATCTTCCTTATATTACACTAGCTTGTTTGCATTAGTCAAGAAGTTAAACTCTTTAACAGATGCAACGTCCCCTATTAAGATATACCTAGTGAGAACCTCTATATCTATTCCAGCATTTAATTCCTTGCTCAAAGCAGATATTCCACACATATTTGTTTAACTGAATTAAACTCACAAACCAGAGGAGATCTTAAGTCTTTTCTTACTGTCTGACAGCATTATTAAAAAACGCAGCTGACTTGGTTTTTCTTGCTGAAAAGATGTTGTAAATAGCAAAGCAACATTCTAAATAAGAAAACAATGGTATGTCAGCATTCTGATTAAACTAGAGCACTCAAATATGAGCAAACTGACCATGACAAAACAAAACAAACAAACAAAAAAAAACTGTTTACTTCACTTTAAATAAAATCTCAGAGTCACATTCTCAGTATAAAATTGCACAGTTTCTCTGTTTTACTTTACTTCTTCCAAGTATTATAAATAGCCAGAGAGCTGAGAATGTCATTTTCTCAGTAGCAGCTCTAAAATGAGAATGAGATTCAGTGCATTTCCAAGGAAAAGAACTACAGATGATTACTAAGTAAAAGGAAAATGTCCCCAAATCCCTATTACAGGATATTAATTTACAGGTTTATCGGAATTTGAGCATTCAGGCTACCCAGCTTATCATGAAAGGCTGATTTATTTCATATAAGGTAAGCTTCATTCTGAAAAGTTTCATCTTTGATTTTCTGGCAGCTGCTACTGGTGTTTGTACAGCCCTTGTCATCACCCCAGATGACTACTGATTGACAGGACTAATAGATTTTGTTTTAATTGTAAAAGAAGACAGATGAAAGCTTTTGGCTGGATGACTAACTGCTCATCTTGAGTAATAAACATGCTTATTTTCTCCCTCCATATTAAAAATCTATTTTTAATTCACTATTAACGAATAAGTAGGATTATAATTTTTAAAAAGGCATGAGTAGAATACAAAAGTTCAAGTATATTTATTTGAAACACCGATTTTATTTTTCTACTTTGAGAGCAATTCAAAATTACTAAATACAAATCCAGGAGAAAGTTTAGTACTTTCCTGGTAGTTTCTCTTCTCTGCAGCTCTGTAATTCCCAAAATCACACTTAAAAGTAGAGGGGTACCTGGCTGGCTCAACTGGTAGAGCATGCGACTCCTACTCTTGAGGTTGTAAGTTGGCGCCCAACGTTGGGTGTAGAGATTACTTTAAAAAAAAATAAAATAAAATCTTAAAAAGAGAGAGGGAGAGACTTGAAAGAAAAAGCACATGCCTAGCTCTGACCTTCTGGTTATCTCTTTTTTCTCCCCAAGCAGTTGAAAGAAACCAACTCTCATTCTGTTTTCAGAGTTAAAAAAAAACAATAAATACAACATTAAAACACAATTTTAGCTGAGAAAACACATCAGAGGTCTTCCTTCTTTTTATTACATTTTATATTAATTGATGTATGTTCAAATGCATAATGCCATATTTCACCCCACAACTATACATATTTATGACTGACCAAATAAAAAGTTCCATACCATTAAAAAGGCGTAAGAAAGACTTTACTCTGCTACAGAGTTGCAACCTGCAGAGGCTAGAGCAATTGGTTAATGTTGGTTATTATTTACCAATAACAAAGCGTACAGCAAAAAGCCACAACGTATCTGGTTTACCTGACAAGCAATCTGTAAAGATGCTATATGACCTCTAATTCGGTTCCCATGTATTTTTAACTACTTCTTTCTACTTTCTTCCTTGCTTTTGTCCTATATCACCTAACTATAAAAAAGAGTTTGGCATATTCTCTTTTGTTCCTTCCTTATATGTGCATACCCAAAAACATCTTAAAAGATATTTTGTCCTTCAAAATTAAATAAAGCTTCAGCCCTGGAAAACTGATTTGTCCCAATCTAGGAAAATATAAATAATAGCAAACCCTTTAAAAAGAATTGTTTTGGGGGTTCAGGAGTCAAGATGGCAGAGGAGTTGCAGACTGAGATGGCATCAGTTGCAGTTCAGCTAGATAGTTAAAAAACCATTCTGAACACCTACAAACCCAACAGGAGATCAAAGAGAAGAAGAGCAGCAATTCTAGAAACAGAAAAATCAACCACTTTCTGAAAGGTAGGACATGCAGAGAAGTGAATCCGAAGCCACGGGAAGATAGATCACAGGGGGAGGGGTCGGGTCCCAGCAAGTGATGGAGCAACGGAGCACAAAATCCGAAGTTTTAGAAGTCTGCTCCATGGAGGGACATTGCTCCAGAGGCTAAACGTGGGTGGAGACCTCGAGGGGACAGGGTGGTCTCAGGTTCCGCGGGGTCACAGAAGGATGGGGTAGTCTGAGTAGCAGAGCTTGCAGGTATCAGAGCAGGGAAGCTGACTATAGAGACGGAGCTGAGAAGTGAGCTCTCAGCTGGGGGTTACCTTAAACTGATCCACAGCACAGTCAGACCACTGCTCCTTGAGCAGGGATCCCCACAAGTGACAGATCAGGGAAGACCCACAGGGGCAGGAATCTGGGGGTTTGGAGACTCCAAACAGGGCTGTGTGCCAGAGACCTAAACACTCAGTCATAGGCAGGGTGAGCTCAGAGTGCGGCCAGAGACCAGGGAGATAGGCGTGATTGACTGGTTTTCTCCGAGGGTACATGGAGGAGTGGGGCCCCGAGCTCTTGGCTCCTCTGGGCCAGAGATTGGGAGGCCGCCATTTTCATTCCCATCCTCCAGAGCTCTACGGAAAGCATTCAGGGAACAAAAGCTCCCAAGAGTGAACCCAACCAGATTACTTAGCCTGGCCCCTGGCAAGGGCAGCACAATACCACCTCGGGCAAGGACATTTGAGAGTCACTACAACAGGCCCCTCCCCCAGAGGATCAACAAGAACAACCAGCCAAAACCAAGCTCACTGATCAAGGAGAACAGTGGAATTCCTGAAGAGGGGAAAAGCAAAGCATGGAATTCATGGCTTTCTCCCCATGATTCTTTAGTCTTGCAAAGTTAACTAAATGTTTTTAATTTTATTTTTTCTTATTCTAATTTTTTAAACTTTTCCTCTTTCCTCTTTTAATGTTTTTTAGTTTATCTTAACAATACCTTTCTAAAAAAAAATCTTTTTAAACCTTCATTATTTTAGACATATTTTATCCTTCATTGTATCTAACTTAATTTTTTGTATACATACAGGGATTTTTCTTTTTAAAAAATTCGGGGATATAATTTCTTCTAATAGATCAAAATATAACCTAAATCTAGAACAGGACTTTGGTCTAGCCTCCAGCCTGAGCAAATTCTCTCCACTTTCTTTTTCTTTCTTTTTCCAACCAACGTATCTTATCAATTCCTTTTTTAGAACTTTTTTTTAAACTTTCATCTTTACAGGGATGCCTGAGTGGCTTAGTTGGTTAAGCGTCTGCCTTCAGCTCAGGTCATGATCCTAGTGTCCTGGGATCGAGTTCCGCATCGGGCTCCTTGCTTGGCGGGAAGCCTGCTTCTCCCTCTGCCTCTGCCTGCCACTCTGTCTGCCTGTGCTTGCTCTCTCTCTCTGACAAATAAATTAAAAAAAAAAAAAAAAAAAAAACTTTCATCTTTACAGTCATATTCCATACCCTCATCACCTTTACCCTTATTTTTGTATATAGTATGTAGTTTCTTCTAAGAGACCAAAATACACCCAAAATCAAGTGGGTGGCTCTGTTCTATTCACCAGTCACATATATATATATGTGTGTGTGTGTGTGTGTGTGTGTGTATAATAACTTAAAAGGATATATATTTTTTTTAATTTTATTTTAAAATTTTTTAAAAATTTCTTTCTACCCCCTTTCTTCTCCCCTTGATTTGGTATCTCTTCTGATTTGGTTAGCGTACATTTTTCTGGGATCTTGGGCACCCCTTTAGTATTTTATTCTCTCGTTCATATATTCTTATCTAGATAAAATGACAAAACAGAAAAATTCACCACAAAAAAAAGAACAAGAGGCAGTACCAAAGGCTAAGGACTTAATCAATACGGACACTGGTAATATGTCAGATCTAGAGTTCAGAATGACGATTCTCAAGGTGCTACCTGGGCTCAAAAAAGGCATGGAAGATATTAGAGAAACCCTGCCTAAAATCTAACCAAGCTGAAATTTAAAAAGCTATTAATGAGGTGCAACCAAAAATGGAGGCTCTTACAGCTAGAATAAATGAGGCAGAAGAGAGAATTAGTGATCAAGAAGACCAAATGATGGAGAATAAGGAAGCTGAGCAAAGAGAGACAAACAACTACTGGACCATGGGGGGAGAATTCGAGAGATAAGTGATGCCATAAGATGAAAAAATATTAGAATAATTGGAATTCCAGAAGAAGAAGAGAAAGGTGGGCAGAGGTATATTGAAGCGAATTACAGTAGAGAATTTCCCTAATATGGGAAAGGGAACAAGCATCAAAATCCAGGAGGCACTGAGAACCCACCCTCAAAATCAATAAAAATGGGTCCACACCCCATCATCTAATAGTAAAACTAACAAGTCTTAGTGACAAAGAGAAAATCCTGAAAGCAGCTTGGGACAAGAAGTCTGTAACAAACAATGGTAAAAATATTAGATTGGCAGCGGACTTACCCACAAAGACCTGGCAGGCCAGAAAAAACTGGCATGATCATGATATATTCAGAGCACAAAATGAGAAAAACATGCAGCCAAGAATACTATCTCCAGCTAGGCTATCACTGAAAATAGAAAGAGAGATAAAAAGCTTCCAGGACAAACAAAAACTAAAAGAATTTGTAAACACCAAAGCAGCCCTACAGAAAATATTGAAAGGGGTCCTCTAAGCAGAGAGAGAGCCTAAAAGTAGTAGACCAAAAAGGAACAGAGGAAATATACAGTAGCAGTCACCTTACAGGCAATACGATGGCACTAAATTAATGGTAATTAATGGTAACTAAATAATAGTTTATTTACTATTGAAAAGTTGGGGCTAAATGTCCCAATTAAAAGATACAGGGTATCAGAATGCATAAGAAAACAAAACCCATCAATATTCTGTCTACATAAAAGTCATTGTAGACCTAAAGACACCTCCAGATTTAAAGTGAGGGGGTGGAAAACAATTTACCATGCTAATGGACATCAAAAGAAAGCTGGGGTGGCAATCCTTAAATCAGATAAATTATATTTTAGGCCAAAGACTATAATAAGAGATGAGGAAGGACACTATATCATACTCAAAGGGTCTGTCCAACAAGAAGATTTAATAATTTTGAATATCTATGCCCGTAACATGGAAGCAGCCAACTATGTAAACCAATTAACAATAAAATCAAAGAAACACATCAATAATAATACAATAATAGTAGGGGACTTTAACACCCTCCTCACTGAAATGGACAGATCATCCAAGTGAAAGATCAACAAGGAAATAAAGGCCTTAGATGACACACTGGACCAGATGGACATCACAGATATATTCAGAACATTCCATCCCAAAGCAACAAAATACACATTCTTCTCTAGTGCACATAGAATATTCTCCAGAATAGATCACATCCTGGGTCACAAATCAGGTCTCAACTGGTATCAAAAGACTGGGATCATTCCCTGCATATTTTCAGACCACAATGCTCTGAAGCTACAACTCAATCACAAGAGGAAAGTTGGAAAGAACCCAAATACATGGAGGCTATAGAGCATCCTTCTAAAGAATGAATGGGTCAGCCAGGAAATTAAAGAAGATTTGAAAAAATTCATGGAAACAAATGATAATGAAAACACAATTGTTCAAAACCTGTGGGACACAGCAAAGGCAGTCCTGAGAGGAAAGTATTGTAAGGGCCTAATTATCCAGAGTGATTCCATCCAGTTGGTTAAACAGTGATTTTGTTGTTTATGCAGTAAAACTTAAACTGACCCTGCCCCCCCCCCCGGGGGGAACTTAGTTAAAAGCAAATCCCGGAAACCAGTAGAATATGGTCGACCAGTCCCTGCTAACAGAGCCCAAATACAAGGGCGGGTCAGGTCAGGTGGAGGTAACAGAATGCAAGGATGAGTTGGGCCAGGTGGAGACATCCAATCTTTACTGATTGCTTTACTGCGTGCATACTGTCTCCCTAGGTACCAAGGAGTGTGGGCCCCACCTTTTGGGCATCAATTCTGACCAAGGTGACAGGCTAGTTCAAATAGCCACCATGGGGTGAACTGTAATTCAATTGGCCACCCGTGTGTGACCTAGAATGACTGTGCAGCTTTCTCTGTGTGTTACAATCTTATTGGCCACCTGTGTGTGGCCAGGATCAACCAAATGGCCTTTGCTCTATAAAACTTAGTCTGTGAGGTTGGGAGGGGTCGCCCTCTCTGTAAGAGGTGGCCCCAAACGATCGGTTTGATTCTTGATGCTTAGCGCGAAATAAAGCTTTGCTTGACCTTCACTTTGTATCAGTCTCGCTCCTTTGATCACGGACCTATCATTGGGGGACCTAACAGTATATAGCGATACAAGCCTTTCTCAAGAAACAAGAAAGGTCTTAAGTACACAATCTAACCCTACACCTAAAGGAGCTGGAGAAAGAACAGCAAAGAAAGCCTAAACCCAAAAGGAGAAGAGAAATAATAAAAATCAAGCAGAAATCAATGAAATAGAAACAACAACAAAAAAAGCAGTAGAACAAATCAACGAAACTAGGAGCTGGTTCTTTGAAAGAATTAATAAGATTGACAAACCCCTGGCAAGACTTATAAAAACAAAAGAGAAGGGGCGCCTGGGTGGCTCAGTGGGTTAAAGCCTCTGCTTTCGGCTTGGGTTGTGATCCCAGGGTCCTGGGATCGAGCCCCACATCGGGCTCTCTGTTACACAGAGAGCCTGCTGTTCCCTGCCTGCCTCTCTTGCCTACTTGTAATCGCTGTCTGTCAAATAAATAAATAAATAAAATCTTTTAAAAATTAAAAAAAAAGAAACAAAAGAGAAAGGAACCAAAATAAATAAAATCATGAATGAAAGAGGAGAGATCACAACCAACACCAAAGAAATACAAACAATTATAAGAACATATTATGAGCAACTATACACCAGCAAATTTGACAATCTGGAAGAAATGGATGCATTCCTAGAGAGGTACAAACTACCAAAACTGAACCAGGAAGAAATAGAAAACCTGAACAGACCCATAACCAGTAAGGAGATTGAAGCAGTCATCAAAATTCTCCCCCAAAACAAGAGCCCAGGGCCAGATGGCTTCCCAGGGGAATTCTACCAAACATTTAAAGAAGAATTAATTCCTATTCTCTTGCTGTTCCAAAAAATAGAAATGGAAGGAAAACTTCCAAACTCATTTTATGAGGCCAGCATTACCTTGATCCCCAAATCAAAGACTGCATCAAAAAAAGAGAATTAGAGACCAATATCCTTGATGAACACAGATGCAAAAATTCTCACCAAACTACTAGCCAATAGGATCCAACAATACATTAAAAGGATTATTCACCATGACCAAGTGGGATTTATTCCAGGGCTGCAAGGTTGGTTCAACATCTGCAAATCAATCAATGTGATACAATACATTAATAAAAGAAAGAACAAGAACCATATGATACTCTCAATAGATGCTGAAAAAGCATTTGGCAAAGTACAGCATCCTTTCTTGATCAAAATTCTTCACAGTGTAGGGATAGAGGCTACATTCCTTAATATCATCAAAGCCATCTATAAAAAACCCACAGCGAGTATCATTCTCAATGGAGAAAAACTGAGAGCTTTTCCGTTAAGGTCAGGAACACGGCAGGGATGTCCATTATCACCACTGCTATTCAACATAGTACTAGAAGTTCTAGCCTCAGCAATCAGACAACAAAGAGAAATTAAAGTCATCCAAATCAAGAAGAAGTCAAACTATCACTCTTTGCAGATGATATGATACTTTATGTGGAAAACCCAAAAGACTCCACTTCAAAGCTACTAGAACTTGTACAGGAATTCAGTAGTGTCAGGATATAAAATCAATGCACAGAAGTCAGTTGCATTTCTATACACCAACAATAAGACAGAAGAAAGAGAAATTAAGGAGTTGATCCCATTTACAATTGTACACAAAACCATAAATACCTAGGAATAAACCTAACCAAAGAGCCAAAGAATCTATACTGAGAAAACTATAAAGTACTCATGAAAGAAATTGAGGAAGACACAAAGAAATGGAAAAATGTTCCATGCTCCTGGATTGGAAGAACAAATATTGTGAAAATATCTATGCCACCTAAAGCAATCTACATGTTTAATGCAATCCCCATCAAAATACCATCAATTTTTTTCAAAGAAATGGAGCAAATAATCCTAAAATTTATATGGAACCAGAAAAGACCCTGAATACCCAGAGGAATGTTGAAAAAGAAAGCCAGAGTTGGTGGCATCACAATTCCAGACTTCAAGCTCTATTACAAAGCTGTCATCGTCAAGACAGTATGATACTGGCACAAAAACAGACACATAGATCAATGGAACAGAACAGAGAGCCCAGAAACAGACCTTCAACTCTATGGTCAACTAATCTTCGACAAAGCAGGAAAGAATGTCCAATGGAAAAAAGACAGTCTCTTCAACAAACGGTGTTGGGGAAATTGGAAAGCTATATGCAGAAAAATGAAATTGGACCATTTCCTTACACCACACACAAAACCAGACTCAAAATGGATGAAAGACCTCAATGTGAGACAGGAATCCATCAAAATCCTTAAGGAGAACACAGGCAGAAACCTCTTCCACCTCACCGCAGCACTTTCTTCCTAGAAACATCGCTGAAGGCAAGGGAAGCAAGGGCAGAAACGAACTATTGGGATTTCATCAAGATCAAAAGCTTTTGCAGCAAAGGAAACAGTCAACAAAAACAAAAGACAACTGGCAGAATGGGAGAAGATATTTGCAAATGACATATCAGATAAAGGGCTAGTATCCAAAATCTATAAAGGGCTCAGCAAACTCAACACCCAAAGAACAAATAATCCAATCAAGAAATGGGCAGAGGACATGAACAGACATTTCTGCAAAGAAGACATCCAGATGGCCAACAGACCCATGAAAAAGTGGTCCACATCACTAGCATCAGGGAAATACAAATCAAAACCACAATGAGATATCACCTCACACCAGTCAGAATGGCTAAAATTAACAAGTCAGGAAACAACAGAAGCTGGCGAGGATGCGGAGAAAAGGAAACCCTCTTACACTGTTGGTGGGAATGTAAGCTGGTGCAGCCACTCCAGAAAACAGCATGAGGGTTCCTCAAAAAGTTGAAAATAGAGCTACCCTATGACCGCAATCGCACTATTGGATATTTACCCTAAAGATACAAATGTAGTGATCCGAAGGGGGACATGCACCTGAATGTTTATACCAGCAATGTCCACAATAGCCAAACTAAGGAAAGAACCTAGCCAAACTATGGAAACAACAGATGAATGGATAAAGAAGACGTGGTGTATATATACAATGGAATACTATGCAGCCATCAAAAGAAATGAAATCTTGCCATTTGCAACGACATGTATGGAACTAGGGGGTATTAAGCTGAGCTAAATAAGTCAATCAGAGAAAGACAATTATCATATGATCTCCCTGATCTGAGGAAGTTTAGAGGTAAAGTGGGGAGTCTGAGGGGTAGGGAAGGAAAAAAATGAAAGAGGGATCAGGAGAGAGATAAACCATAAGAGACTCTTAATCTCACAAAACAAACTGAGGGTTGCCGGGGGGAGGGAGGTATGGAGAGGGTGGTTGGGTTTTGGACATTGGGGAGGGTATGTGCTATGGTGAGTGCTATGAAGTGTGTAAGCCTGATGATTCACAGACCTGTACCCCTGGGACAAATAATACATTACATGTTAATTTTTTTAAAATGCATTAAAAAAAAATTGTGGGGCGCCTGGGTGGCTCAGTGGGTTAAGCCGCTGCCTTCGGCTCAGGTCATGATCTCGGGGTCCTAGGATCGAGTCCCACATCGGGCTCTCTGCTCGGCGGGGAGCCTGCTTCCCTTCCTCTCTGTCTGCCTCTCTGTCTATTGTGGTCTCTCTCTGTCAAATAAATACATAAAATTTAAATTAAAAAAAAAGAATTGTTTTGGTTCCATTTTACAGGATAAAATGATTTAACAGTGATTTCTTGAAAAAAATTAAAAGAAGCACATAATCAAACGAAATAGGAGTCCAAAAGAGGTACATCATATTTCTCTGATGAATAATGAGATTGGAATGTTTTTTCCATATATAAGCAATATTCATCAACTTATGGCTAATTATCTACTTAAAGAAGAAATATCATTTACACAAGAACTGATGAGATTATATAATTGTTTAAGGCATTTATCAAAATGCCTATAGTTGCTATTGCAAATCAGGAAGAGCTATAATAAGTACATAGTCAAAGGGAAAAAAAGAGCAAGAAATGTGGTCTAATATATAATCTTTAAACAGATTCATTGGGGATGTCATGATCCTCACTTGTATTTCCCTTCAAAATAATCATTGGAATTTTTTTTTTAAATTTATTTATTTGTCAGAGAGAGAGGGAGCGAGCACAGGCAGACAGAGTGGCAGGCAGAGGCAGAGGGAGAAGCAGGCTCCCCGCCGAGCAAGGAGCCCGATGCGGGACTCGATCCCAGGACGCCGGGATCACGACCTGAGCCGAAGGCAGACGCCCAACCAACTGAGCCACCCAGGCGTCCCAATCATTGGAATTTTTAAAGAGGAAAGGAGAGGAGTAAATGAATAGAAGTGTCTCTGATAAGTCCACAAAGCACAAAATGTTATATTCAACGCAATAATAATAATAATGTAGAGCTCAAGAACATGAAAAGAAAGTGGTCTTCCTCTCGCTTTAAATCTGAATGGCCTTTCTGCTAAATGGCTTTGATACGCAGTAAGCAGGGGAAAGAGGGTTATATACAAATGGGCAAACATACATCCTTATGATTCAGAGGAATTCAGAGGGATTCCAAGATTAATGGTCAAAAGCTTATTTTGAAACCATGCAATTCAACACCATGAACACATTTTTTTCATATGTAATTTAAAATCTCATATATCTCTAAATTCTTAGTCCATACCTTTTGCCATCCAATAACATTAAATAAGTTTTATCCTTGCCTCTATAAGAGGCTTGAAAGCATTTTAAAACTCAAGAAGCCCTTATTTCATAAATACTAAAAGTCTACTTTTAATTTTAAAATCAATTATATATATATTTTTTAATGTATTGTTAACATTAACAACTTCTATCGACGGATAATACAAATTACTTACTTGTATTATCATTTGCTCATTTCCAGTCTTCACTCAAAATACCAAAAGCGCAGGTTGGTTTGTTTTTTTTTTAATGAAGAAAATATAGGGGCACCGGGGTGGCTCAGTGGGTTAAAGCCTCTGCCTTGGGCTCAGGTCATGATCCCAGAGCCCTGGGATCAAGCCCCACATCAGGCTCTCTGCTCAGCAGGGAGCCTGTCTCTCTCTCTCTGTCTGTCTGCCTCTGTCTACTTGTGATCTCTGTCTGTCAAATAAATAAATAAAATCTTAAAAAAAAAAAAAAAAGAAAATATAGCTATTACATACCATGTATCTGAGATAAAAAAGATTCTAGATTAATAGTCAAAAACTTGAAACTGCTACATATCCCTGATATTCCTAAAGACCTCTGAATCATTCCAACTCCCCTGCAAAATTCACTAAGATATGACTGAAAATTTTAGATAACCATTTTCAGACCCTCAATGGTTCTATAAATACTGGACTAAAATAATTTATGAGGCCATTAAAATAAATCCTGCCATGCAAATAAACTCTGAAGTCCATTAAGTTCCATCATTATAGTAACAACATTAACCTCACCTGTCTGTGTAAAACCAGAGCAAGGCTTCCAAGTGCTGATGATGGCCACTGGATAGCACACAGGCATTGTAAGGCAGAGGAGGATGGAGGACACTGCATAGCAGGGAGGAGGCAGAGGACACTAGCAGTAATGTAAATGTGGATATATTTGTAAAGAGGTTAACATGAGGTTGCTGGGTAGCCAACTACGCTCTCCTATGAACTAAGCAACTCACAGGTGACACGTGGTCCACTATGTGCTTTATCAAGATCACAGATTATCACTCTTTGGGATCACTTGAGCAATTTAAATTTGGATGTTGAATGTTACATCTGGAAATGGCTCTTTGGTATATTTAACTCATGTAAAAGTAACCTTATGAAATAAGTTGGAAAAATACCTAATAAAATAACTGCATATGAAAAGATGCAATGAAAGGTTGTTCTTGCATTCATTTAACAGATGCTGCATTAAACTTTAGAAAATATGACTAAGGGGGCACCTGGGTGGCTCAGTTAGTTAAGTGTCCAACTCTTGATTTCAGTGCAAGTCATGATCTCGGGGTCGTGAGACTGAGCCTTGTGTTCAGCTCCGCATTCAGTACGGAGTCTGCTTAGGATTCTCTCCCTCTCTCTTTGCCCCTCCCCCACTGCATGTGCACACTCACTCTCTCAAAAGAGAGGAAAAAAAGTAAGAAAATATGACTAAGGCCGAAAGAAATACATTTTCCTGATTATCATTTTTTAGTACTATTTATATCAAGGAATACAGGAAATTAGGCTCTTACTAATTACACCTATCATGTTTTACACTCCCACAATAAACAAACAAGTATTAAACAAATGTGTTCTAGTGTTTCACACCTTCCTGCCTCTGCCTATAGTGCTGCATAGGTGTTTCTGTCTGAAACAAAACCTTCTGCAAAAGTGGGAAACCTCTATTTCCCTCAAGATTCCATTCTCAGTGGTCCCATATTTGTAGTATATACTTTCATTAAAGTACTTAGAACAGGGGGCACCTGGGTGGCTCAGTGGGTTAAGCCTCTGCCTTCAGCTCAGGTCAGATCTCAGGGTCCTGGGATCGAGCCCCATATCAGGCTCTCTGCTCAGCAGGGAGCCTGCTTCCCCCCTCTCTCTCTGCCTGCTGCTCTGCCTACTTGTGATACCTCTCTCTCTGTGTCAAATAAATAAATAAAAATCTTTTAAAAAATACTTAGAACACTGTATTATAATTAGATAGTAATATATGCTTCCCAACTACACCCTGGCAGAAATTTTGCCTTTTTAGGTCATTTTGAAGTATTATTTCCTTATTCAGGACATAGTATAAGTCTAATAACAACTTCCTTTGAATGTAGTACCAGGAAAAAGCATCTCATACCTAATTCTGTGTTTGTGTCATAGCTGTTTCCAGTAAAGTTCTTTCTCACCACTTGGCTTTGATACAAGGTCATTTCTCACCTCTGGGCTTTACCATACCAAACTATAACCACATTTAGTCAAACATTTAGATCTTTGCTAATTTCCAGTTAGCCCCTATCCATATGTTCCCCTTTCACAAACCTCCTGGATTCGATCAGTAAGGAATGGCTGCTGGCAGCTGTTTGCCATTCAATTTTGCTACCACTAAAGCATGTGAATATTTCATTGTTTAGGTATTGCAGAGACTCTCAGCAAACATTTACTCTGGGTTCTTGGATTAGAAGAACATTTGTGGTAGGCAAAAGGTAAATAATAAACCACAATGCTACTCAACCAGTGACCTAAAAGCCTTTTGACATCTGACTCTATTGCTTACTAAATCATTGTGTGGATAAACAAAGATCCAACCCTTTGTTTCTACTACAAATTATATTTCAAATACATATTTCTTCAGTTATTCGGTTTATTTAAAAAAAGCTAAAGTAAGTCACAATAGTTCAGTGGCTTGTAAATTAACATAAAAGTATCAAATATGAATTCATCTGCTACAGACTTACTAAATACAGCTGGATGTGTCACTTAATATAAGCTGTCAGAACTCTAGTTTCCTCCAATATAAGCCTATTATACAAATTTCAACTATAATGGAGCAATATCCATGAATCTTCCGTTCTATTTGACAGAAACAAAAACAAATTCAACATATTCAAAGGCACTTGCTGAATGCCTTGTTATAGTCAGGTGCTATGCTGGGCACCCCGGAGAAGATGAGTAAGAACCATCACTGCTCTTTATGGGTTTAAGACGTAGTAGGAGTTAGCGGTATAGACAAGCAATAAGCAATGCACAACTAGCTCACTGAAGACAGACATAGAGTCTTACTCATCAGCCCCCTTCTCTGATATGTTGAATGGCTGATTCATTGTGTTTAACAAACATATGCTGAATGAATGAACTAATCAATCAATTCACTGATCATCTGATCAAACCTCAGTAACTGCTCTAATAAGGCTTTAAAACAGTGCAGTGAAAGAAAGGATTAATTCCAGCTTGGTGGATCTCAGCCTCAGAGAGAAGAGGGCGTGAGAGTTCAATTTGATAAAGCTGAAATGGAATTGGTGGACTATGGAGAGAGAGTAAGGGAAAATCTTCCTCTCTAACAGAGCCCAACAGTATCAGTCTCACTTGGCCTGGGGTGAGTCACTTTGTCACTTGGATAGTGGCTGTCACCATCTCACTGGCACCAACAGGTGTGTTGCTTCCCTCATCAGAATTCAGTAAGCACTTAGTAAATATTTGCGCAATGAATGAACTAACCTAGGGGGAATAGAGGAAAACAACAGCAAAATCTTCCTTTCGTTCTCTTCAGTACAGCTGAGGACATTTCCAACAAGACTTCAAATACCAAAGTTTAAAAAAAAATTGGGGCGCCTGGGTGGCTCAGTGGGTTAAAGCCTCTGCCTTCAACTCAGGTCATGATCCCAGGGTCCTGTGATCGAGCCCTGCATCGGGCTCTCTGCCCAGTGGGAAGCCCACTTCCTCTCTCTCTCTGCCTGTCTCTCCACCTACTTGAGATCTCTGTCTGTCAATAAATAAATAAAATCTTAAAAAAAAAACCTAAGCAAAACCATTATTAATATAATTAAGTTTAAAGTCTTACTTACACAGTCAGTTTTCTGAATCCATCTTCATACAGTTAGTTGGCTGTCCCCAGGAATCTCTAATCTAAACAGTCACATTCTAACCCCAAAGGGTCTCTACAATTTCCCAGGTGTCTAACTTTCTGCTTCCTAAGGCTGCTGTGATAGAAGGGGACCACTGAGTTCTGCACGAAGCAAGAGCTAACTATAATATTTTGACAAGACTTAGAGCATGCTCCACCCGCTCAGTTCCTGTTCTTTCTAAGCTATCTGGCAAGAATAGACAGACTCAATGGCCCTCCCTGATCTCCCCCTAATCAAGTTCAGAAATGCCCTTTCATCGAGTAGAGCTCGAAAAGAATAAAAGCATTCCAGGGGCACCTGGGTGGCTCAGTGGGTTAAGCCTCTGCCTTCAGCTCAGGTCATGATCTCAGGGTCCTGGGATCAAGCCCCACATTGGGCTCTCTGCTCAGTGGGGAGCCTGTTTTCCCTTCTCTCTCTGCCTGCTGCTTTGCCTACTTGGGATACTTTCTTAAGTAAGAATTTCTTAAGTAAGAATAAAAGCATTCCATCAAAAACAAACAAAAAAGTAACCAAACAACTGAACAATTCATACCTTTACTGGAGACAAAAAAGTAACCAAACAACTGAACAATTCATACCTTTACTGTAGACTTAATTATCACAGTTCACACCATCACAGGCAGCATCAGACTTAAGAGATTCTTAAGTCTTACCTACCCTTAAAAAATCAGGAAGGAGAAAATGTTTTCCCAGTAGTGAAATTTACCAAGGGAAAGAAGCAGCTCTCTTATCTAACTTTATATTGTTAAAAAATTTTAGTCCTTTAATAACAAAGTGAAAGCCTCATAATATTTTTCAGGAAAAAACAGTAGGGAAATGTTTTAAGCACTGTAAAAACTAATATATGGAATCTAAAAAAACAAACAAATGAATAAACAAAAAACAGACTTATACAAAGAACTGATGGCTACCAGAGTGGGGGTAGGGGGAAGTAGGAGATACAGGCTTCTACTTGTGAAATAAATAATCAGAGGAATAAAATTCACAGCATAAAGAATATAGTCAATGATACTGTAATAGCATGACAGATGATAGCTACACTTGTGAGCATAGCATAATGTATAAACTTGTCAAAACACTATGTTGTACACCTGAAACTAATGTAACATTATGTGTCAACTCTACTTAAAAATTTTTTTAAATAAATTTTTAAAATAAAAAATAAAAATAAAAAAAAAAGGATTTGAATACAGAAAACAAATTGGTGGCTATCAGGGACCAGGGGGTATGGGTGAAATAGGGGAAGAGGATTAGGAGTGCAAAGTTCCAGTTATAAAATACATAAGTCCCAGAGATGAAAAGTACAACGTAAGGAATATAGTTAATAATATTATAATAACACTGTATGGTGACAGATGATAACTACATTTACTGTAGTGAGCACAGAGTAATGTATAGAATTGTCCAGTCATTATGTCCTACCTGAAACTAGTATTACATTGTATGCCAACTATACTTCAATAAATTTTTTAAATATATAATAATATATAAAATTTTTTAAAAACAAACTCCCAAAATACATATGTTCTTATATTATGAAAACAAGAGGTCATATTTAGGAAAGATTTTTGTTGAATAAAGGTGAAGAAGTCTCTCCTGCCTTCCTTTCTTTCTTTTTAATTATAGGACTTCTCAAAACACTCACAATATGCCAAATGAATCTCTAAAAGGAAAACAGTGTATACACTTCTTCCAAATTTATTTAACGTTGAGTTTTTTCCCCTCAGTGAATCTAGTGAAAAATACTTTGGGAACTGCTTTCCTAATTAATTTTTAAAAAAAGGAAAAAATTAATATGGGTATAATACATTCAAAAGGTCTGTATATTAAAGTATATTTAAAAGGGAAGACATCATGCCACCAGGTGAAAGAAAGAAAGAAGGAAAGGAAGAAAGAAAGGAAGAAAGAAAGAAAGAAAGAAAGCAAAGAAAGCGAAAAGAAAAGACGGACTCAAGGTAGCACGCTTTTTATTAAGAATCCAACTGCGGGGACGCCTGGGTGGCTCAGTTGGTTAGGCAGCTGCCTTCGGCTCAGGTCATGATCCCAGCGTCCTGGGATCGAGTCCCGCATCGGGCTCCTTGTTCAGCAGGGAGCCTGCTTCTCCCTCTGCCTCTGCCTGCCACTCTGCCTATGCTCGCTCACTCTCTCTCCCTCTCTCTCTGACAAATAAATAAATAAAATCTTTAAAAAAATAAAAAATAAAAAAATTTTTAAAAAAAGAATCCAATTGCGAAAACTAATCTAATTGTAAGTGAATACAAAGGAAATGCATACTTATCTTCTAAAAGTATTAAAAGGAAATCAAAGTATGATATGATAACATGGAAATAATAAATGAAATCAAAATGTGCTGAACCCTTTTAAACTTAGTTTACTTTTGGGCACCTGGATGACTCAGTTAGTTAAGCGACTGCCTTGGGCTCAGGTCATGATCCTGGAGTCCCAGGACTGAGTCCTGCATCCGGCTCCCTGATCAGCAGGGAATCTGCTTCTCCCTCTGACCTTCTCCCTTCTCATGCTCTCTCTCTCAAGTAAATAAATTAAATTAAATTAAATTAAATTAAATTAAAATAAATTAGTTTACTTTTGAAAATCACTGTAATAAAAATGAAACAATAAGTGTTAAGAAAGTCTTTATTCTAGAAATACACACTAGTTATTAACCTAGACAACTTCCATACATAGTTCAATGCTTAGCTCACATCACCTCCTCCTCCTCCTTTCTCCAGCTTTTCAATGTTCCCATAGCACCCCATATGTGGTACCGTTGTTATCATATTGTATTGCAATAATTTATTTTCTCTTCTGACTTCCTGTCTAGACTGTAAGCTTCTTGAGAATGGGGAACATGTTATATCTGAATCTGTACTCCCAACATCTAACACTTCATAAATTATTAGAGTGCTTATAGTTAGTAAATGAGTTGGTCCTCTCAAATTCAGTAATTACTAACTTACTGAGCAAACATAAGGATAAACTGAACTATCCCAAATTTTGAGATATTGGAGTTACCATTAAGCATTACTCATTTTTCTTCCTCGTTTTGAAATAAATAGCCAGCATCTGGCATATAATGGGTCCTCAACAAATGCATATTGAAATAACTATTTAATCAATTAACCCAAGTTTGACTACAAGCTTAGGTCTTAGTAGAAAGGGCAGGACATTTCAAAATCAAAGAACAACTCTGGAGTCACTTGTGGCTTTTGCCTCTCTCTAGCTCTGCCTGATCCTACCTATAAGCTGCTATACTCAAGCATGACTTCTGATTGCTAAATTTTAACACCAAGTCCCCAGTCTCAACTCAATGCAGCCAAAAGAACTCCTATATAATGTGAAGAAATAGGTGCTAATTGAAAACTCAGAATTGTTTAAGCCACTCCACCAGCTCTGAAAACTGAAACCACTTATTTTTGTAGACAATCTCAGCCTAAAAATGAGTTAGCTTTCCATACTTAGTACTTTTGTCACCTGTGGAGACATATGTCCATCATTTCTGTTTCAATCTTCTTTCCAATTAATTATATTCTAGTATAAACCCATTCTTCCCACTCCAATTTTGTCTTAACTACATACAAGTTACCTTTCCCAGACAGTATAATTAAATACTTAAAATAAAAAGTAGTCAGAATGCTGTCTTCTTAAAAATGCCGAGACACAGCATTCCTTTTAAGCCATAGTAATTACCCATCAGCCTAAAGGCCATCTAAATTTTAAAATCTTCAGGGAATAACATGACAGGTGAATGCTCCAAGTACAAGTTAAAGACTCTTTTCACCATCCAAACTATGGCTTCTTTGGGAGTTTATTCTCCTGGTAGAGATGTACTATTCTTTCAAAATTGCTAAGGATGGACTTGTAAGTTCTCTCCAACAAGAGCTCTGGAATATGATTTTTTAAAAGTGAAGGCTGCATTTAACAGAAATTCAAACAAAAGCGTGAATTAAAGGGGTAATTTCAGATGTAGTGAAAAGCTGTAATGTCCATTCAAAGTAATGAAGGCACACAGCATTAATCTCCTAAAAAGATTCAAATGCTATGAGTAGAGCAATTCTATTTCTTAGTAGGAACAAATTAAGATGATTTCCCTTACAGAAATTGCCATAATTACAAGTAATTATCTTGTACTCTCTAAATTTACCACCATAGCACATTCTGCAAATATCATTCCCTTCAAGGACTTTATTTGGAAATACAGGAGAGATTTGTTGCTTTGTGAATTGTGCTACAGACCTCAAACTGATTGTTTAACAGTACTACATAATATGTGTAGTAAAGAGATGACATTCTGAAGTTGGAAGTGCTTGGAATTCCAAATTTATGATATTCCTATCATCAGGTAACTAACACTACCCAAGGGAGTACAAACAAAATGAGAATGGCAAACATTCAAAGGTAAAGTTGAGTCAAATGTGGACTTATGCAGAAACAATGAAGAGGATCATTCTGATATGCATAGGGCAATCATGCAAAACATATAAACAGCTGCTGTAGTATTTGTAAAAATCCTTGCAGAGTCAAATAAAACCCCATCACTTGCAACCTATTCAGTTTTTCATTTTCCTTTAATAAGAACGTGTGAGAAAAACCAGTTACTCACCAAGCATTAGGAGGAGAATAAGCATGTGAAAACTTAATTTCACCATCTTTGGGGCCAATTACTGTCCGGATTTCAGCTGGCATTTGAAGCTTATCCTCCAGCCAAACTAGGATTCCTCACCATGTTGTAAAAACATGCTCAGAGCTTGCCTTTCCCTCCGTTATTCTCACTGCCTGGAATGGCCTCCTCATCTCCGTCTGGGAAAAATCAGCCCACCAAAGTCTAGTTGAAATGCCACTGTACCAGGCAGACTCTCTTGGTCTATGAACTTCTATCCCAAACTCAAATCCTTCCCCTTCCTTTACCAACTCAGCTGTGACCTCTCTTTTTATCGACTCTCGCTGGTGATACTAAACACACGCCACTTCACAGTTCAGGTATTTGTGCACTGGCCTCACCCTCCCTTCTACAGCAAATGTATTTTATTCATATCTGCATCTCCAACAGCTTTAGTAAATGCTTAATCACTTGATCATTTAAAAGAAATTTGGGTTT
>PISX010023284.1:0-30145 GCA_004024625.1 Mellivora capensis
TTTTGTTGATTGCCTGTTTTCCCTCACTAGCTTCCCAAAGGCAGGAATTTTTGTCTGTTTCATTCTTATCCAACCCTAATGCCCGGGACAGTGTAGGCACCTTGTAGATGTTTGATACTCCCTGAATGAGTGAAAAATTATTGGCCCTTTGCCTTTCCTTTACCTAATATGAATTGTAATTTAGGCATGTTTTCTGGCTGAATTATATAAATAATTGTGGCCTTTCTCTGAAACTAAAATGATTTCCTAACATGTCAGCTCAAAACCTTATTTTCCACACACCAGGACAACATAACTAATAGTACTTTGATTTTAGCTGCCTTCTGAGCAAACCAGTCTGTAAGTCCAGCTCTAAAAATAACTTTATATATTTTTTAAAGATTTTATTTATTTATTTGTCAGAGACAGAAGGAGAGCAAGCGAGCACAGGCAGGCAGAGTGGCAGGCAGAGGCAGAGGGAGAAGCAGGCTCCCTGCCGAGCAAGGAGCCCGATGTGGGACTCAATCCCAGGACGCTGGGATCATGACCTGACCCGAAGGCAGAGGCTTAACCAACTGAGCCACCCAGGCGTCCCTAAAAATAACTTTTATATGTTTAAAAAATGAAAGAGCTGAAGAATATTAGGATCAAAGTTAAAAAAAAAAAAAAAAGTCATTGAACTGAATCCAAACAGGTAAATTTAAAAACGCTTCTGAGTTTTGTCCCAGAATGGGATGGAATCTTCAGGAAAGTGGATATTAAACAAGTTACTACTCTGCTTAAAAATTCTGGAGATGCCATGACTTGCAAAATACATAGTGAAAACGGCTTGTGAACACTGAACGATAAAAATCTAGTTGAGGTGAAAGGAGAGTATACATTAGAGTCAGGACACCCCTGAAATGAAACTAAAGGTGGTTGCTTGATTTGTTGTTGTTGTTGTTGTTTTTTAACTTTCCAGAAATCATTGTCCTTTCCTACAACTACAAAAGTATTTTAAAAGATAGTGCTGTCTTGGGTAAAAAAAAAAGTGCAAGGAAGCAAAAGCATATCAAAAAACAGGACTAAGAACTTCTGATAGTATGGTTTCACTTTCTTTTCTTTTCTTTCTTTTTTTTTTTTTTTTCAGATTTTATTTATGTATTTGGCAGAGAGACACACAGCAAGAGAGGGAACACTAGCAGGGGGAGTGAGAGAGGGAGAAGCAGGCTTCCCTCCTAGCAGGGAGCCCGATGTAGGGCTTCATCCCAGGACCCTGGCTGGGATCATGACCTGAGCTGAAAGCAGACATTTAATCGACTGAACCATCCAGGTGTCCTCCTTTCCTTTTTTCTTTTTAACCATTGAATTATTTCAAATTACTTTTCTGCACTATGGCTTCCTGATTGCTGTAATTCCAATAGGCTTCAAAAATGAAAAGAGCTTCCTTGACAGAAGTGCTGGATACCGACAGTTAAAGCACTGATGTTATAAGGCCTGGTCACTTCTGGCCTACAAAATTCACAGGTCAGACCATCAGCTTCCGCAGACCACTGACTCTACCAGGACCTGGGCTTCTATCCTGGGTAAAAGCAAGTGTGTAAGAAGAATCCTTTTGAAATCGTGAAGCCAGGTTTATCATATCTGTCATCATCTTCAGTCCCACTTCAAAATAGAAGTCCTTTTTGCCGTGCCCTTTTGTGCTGCTTACACTCTTGCTTCCTTTTCCCATTCTTGACCTCCCACTAGTGGGTAGTGCCAATGGGACATTAGAGAGCAGCTCCAGATCTCCCAGAATCTCCTTCTGCTCACTTCACCCATTCTTGGTATGGATAAGTGACATTCTTTCAACCAGTGACACCTCTAAGTGCCTTTGTTAAAGACATTCTGGAGCCCCCACGGCTGTCACTCTTCCTCCACAAAGCTTTCCACTCTGCCTCCTGAGATTTTCCATGATAAACAGATTTCTCCTCTACAACCTTAACGCATTCATTGGATACTTTCCTGTTGACTGCCCCCGAGGACTCATAACTAAATTCTAGTTCATTCATAAGTGTATTCCTTGCCTCTTTCCATATTGGAGGCTGCTCATTCTGAAAAATGCAATGTATCTGGAAGTCACAAATTAAGGTCTCCATTTACCTCTATTCTTCCCCCCCTTTCTGTGGTAAAAACCTTTGATCCCTTGGGACTCTAGTCATTGGTGACCCATTTTCTACCCCAGTCTTTTTCTCTTTCTTTCTTTCTTTCCTTTCCTTTCCTTTCCTTTCCTTTCCTTTCCTTTCCTTTCCTTTCCTTTCCTTTTCTTTCTTTCTTTCTTTCTTTCTCTCTTTCTTGTATCCTGTTTAGAGGGAAAAGTAAATCAAACTAACGTTTGTTAATCTCCTAGTTTAAGAGTTGGCAAACTTTTTTTTTTTTTTAAATAAAGTATCACATAGCAAATACTTTTTTCTTTGTGGGCCATACTGTCTCTGTTATAACTCTTTAATTGCTATTTTTAGTGCAAAAAGAGCCATAGACAGTAGTAAACAAATGGGCATGGCTGTGTTCCAATAAAGCTTAATTTACAAAAACAGGCTTCAGGGTAGATTTGGCCCAAGGGCTGTAGTATGCCAACCCCTGTCTGAGTATGTGCCAGTCACTATACATTTGTCATGGGAAACTATAATGACAATTCCCCAATAGGGCGGAGTATTAGACAATGAAGGTTAAGGACCTAGCGTGGTGACTGGCTTAACAGTAGGCGCTTGATAAATGGTTGCTACAAATGATGATTAATCTTAAATGACTCAGCAAGATGAATATTTTATGCCAGAGGAAAGAGGCTCAGGGACATTAAAGAACTTGCTTATGGAGTAAACAAGGATCCAAAAGCTGAAACTGTCTGCTCGATCCTTTCCAAATGAACATAGTTTGACTGAGTTTGATTTAACTGTAGAAATCTAGGTGAAAGACGTAGTAAGTCCCAGGAAATGGAGTTTAGAGGAGTGATGGGAATAGATTCAAATTTTCTGCAGAAAACTGCCTTCTCCTTTTGGTTTTCTAATTAATGCTCCTCATTAGGACCATTAGCATATCAAAAGAGTATTAAAATAGCAATTAACTTTGGTGGCTAAAGTAAACACAAACACAATTTTCCCTCCGACAAGCTCAAAAGAAAATGCTCTAATAATTCTTAATGAAGGCAGCAGGCATCAGTAAATAAATCATTACGTTGAGAGTTAACATGTCATTTGAGTCAGTTAAGACAGTATTTGTTAACTTGCTGTTCTCTTTTAGGCATTGTCAGTTATAATGGTTATTGCTAGCATAGAATTATTCACAACTATATTTAAGGCTCTGGACCCAACTCCGAGAACTTTCTCACATAGACTGCACAGGGAAGAAATATGGGTGAGAGTGCCAGACGTTTCAGATGTGCGCGGGCATATCTGCAGATTGGAGAGGCGGAACTAGTTGGGGTTTACCTGTACTAGGGTTTTGGTAATCCCAGGGAATGAACAATGACCAGAAACATGGAGACTGAAAACTGGTGGAGAGGACAGACTCCTCACCGGCTGCTTAATTATTTGATTGATTCACCAATAATATTTACTACCGTTGTAGGTACCAGGGATATAGTAGTGAATACACTAAAGTTCCTGTCCTTATGGAATTTACAGGCTGGTAGCAAGCACATAAATAAACAAGAAATGTCAATGTCCAGAGGATGGGGAAATTTAAAACAGGGCAAGATGCTAGAATGTGAATGTTGTTTTAAATAGGGTAGGCGGGACGCCTGGGTGGCTCAGTTGGTTAAGCAGCTGCCTTCGGCTCAGGTCATGATCCCAGCGTCCTGGGATCGAGTCCCACATCGGGCTCCTTGCTCAGCAGGGAGCTTGCTTCTCCCTCTGCCTCTGTCTGCTACTCTGTCTGCCTGTGCTCTCTCTGACAAATAAATAAATAAAATTAAAAAAAAAAATAAATAAATAAATAAATAGGGTAGGCAGGGAACATTGAATTAGCAAACACTAAGCACTACTCCCAGCAGAAATAGTTTCCTGAGAGCCCTTGTTCACATTTGTTTCAACTAATCAACACAGAACCTTGTTTTATGTGTTTCTGTTTAAAGAAATCTTATTTGAGGCGCATGGGTCGCTCAGTGGGTTAAGCCTCTGCCTTCAGCTCAGGTCATGATCCGGGGGTCCTGGGATCTAGTCCCACCCACATCGGGCTCCCGGCTCAAGAAGGGAGCCTGCTTCCCCCCCCCCCTCTGCCTGCCTCTCTGCCTATTTGTGATCTCTGTCAAATAAGCAAATAAAATCTAAAAAAAAAAAAAGAAACCATTATTTAATATATATCATTGATTTCTTAACATTGAACTCACGGCCAACAGCACTGTAAGCCATTCCTGAATACAGCTTTTCTAACATACTTCTGCCCAGTCCCTCCAACGATTTCCCTTCTGTTCCACTGATGCCTTTATGGGTGTCAAGATCACCAGTTCTGTATCCTGGAAAACTAAAAAAGAGCTGTTGTTTACAGGCACAATGTGGTTAGATGTTCAAGTCTCAGGATGCAGGCTTACGTTCTGTGGTCAAGAGCCACAGCTCTATGGAAGGACTACACGTCTCAAGGGTGGGACACACAGCTGAGATGAGTGCTTCATTTGACTGCACATAATTGCCTCCTGTGCCCCACTAAATGGCCATCAACAGTCTATAGGCACTGGCCCTTTTGTGGCTCCCCAGTAGTGGCCTCTGAGAGCGCTGGACAGTTCTCCCAGTGCTCTATTTCTCCTCTGTCTTGCCAAATGACATCCTTCCCAACCCTTAGTTCACGTGATCCACCTTTGGATCTGGGGGTTCAAGAGAACATCATTTGGCAAGATAGAGAAGATGGTGGTACCAAATAATGCAATGAGGTAGCTCCAAAGGGAATGGGTTTTGAGGGGAGATACAGTGCAGGCAGGGAATTAAGAGCTGTGTTTTGAACACGTAAACTGTTAGATGCCATCAAGACATTGGAGGTAGTTTCATGGTTGCCATAGCTCAGGGAAATTTGGGGCTAGAGAGGTAAGTTTGGGAGTGAACAACAAAAAAGGGTTGAAATTATTCTAGTTTCTCTTGATCCTTTTTAGAGACACCTTCTCCTTTTCTGTGTGAAAGGAATCATAAAAGGAAGGGATTAGCACGAGATCATAACTATTTTTTTGTCAGGGCATGTAAAACAATACTGAGCTTATTGAACTCATATTAAATACAATCCAGAAATTGAACATTAATTTTGAGATTTTTAGGCAGTCTCTTACTTTTAGGAGGTCTTTGACCTGAATAGTGAAACATCTTTAAGGGTGACAGTTTCAGAGGAAAGAGTCCCTACCCTATATTCTCTGAACCATAGAGGAAGCTGGGTGGCAACATTCTGGTTTACCAATCAGAGGTATATTACAGACTCAAACCTTCCAGGCAGGAGGTGCTTAGATCCATGACAAGTGGAAAGGGTGAGAGGGGATGCAGTAGTAGTATTTTGTAGGGTTTATTTTTTTGTCGTTAAAACAATAATAAAATATTTTAAAAATAAAATGTAAATTGAAATAATTTTTAGTGGTGACAGTGGCCTTGTACTTATGTTTTTAAAAAAAGTCTGGATCTTTCAGAACTACATGCTGAAGTATTTACAGATGAAATGAAATGTCAAGTATTTGCTTCAAAATACTTGGGGTAGGGAGGGGAGTGAGGAAGGTGATTCATGAAACCAAGGAATTGGTTTCCTTGTGTGAGAAACACAGGAAGAATTCATTATACTATTATTTTTGTTGATGCTTCTATTTTATTGTTTTTCTTTTTTTTTTTTTTAATTTTATTTATTTGACAGAGAGAGATCACAAGTAGGCAGAGAGGCAGACAGAGAGGAGGAAGCAGGCTCCCTGCCAAGCAGAGAGCCCGATGCGGGACTCGATCCCAGGACCCTGAGATCATGACCTGAGGTGAAGGCAGAGGCTTAACCCACTGAGCCACCCAGGTGCCCCTGTTTTTGATTTAATACAGTTTTTTTTTTTAATTGATCTTTGAAATAGAGAATACATATATTTCTCTTTTAAAAAATATTTGAGAGAGAGAGAGAGCACATAAGCAGGAGGGGCAGAAGGAGAAGGAGAGAAACTCAAGCAGACTCCACACTGAGCTTGGAGCCCCAGATAGGGCTTTGATCTCAAGACCCTAAGATCACGACCTGAGCCAAAAACCAGAGGAAGACACTTAACTGACTGCACGACTTAGGTGCCCCTAGAATACGTGTATTTCTCGACCTGTGGTGAGGACACTTTGCTATGATGTGAGAAATGAAAGAAAAGAGGTCTTGTGTCTCAGATTTTCATACAGACTGTCTTCCTGTCAACCCCTCTACCCATTATTTTTTTTCCCCTTTGCTAATCCCTACTCTTCTTTGTGATTTGTTCTCAGGATCATTTACTTTACTTTGATTCAAGACCAAGAGCCTTGTGTCAGTCCTCCCACTGCTAGCCCAGCTGTGTTTGGCCTACAGGCCTAGTAAAGAGAGTTGGATAAAGAACACCTGAGTAACTCTGAAAAGACTCTCGATGAGGCTGTTCTGATAATGTTGAGACAGAGTCCACCGCCAGATAAGATACTGGAGTGGAGCACAGAGTATGCTAATGGTCCCTGTGCAGAGTAGGACACACTGGCTCATTGAGATATATGAATAATGCAGATCTCGTGTTTGTTGATGTCATTCTTACTTCGAACTCTTTTCTGGAAGAATAACACAGTGCCTGCAGGCATGAGTCACCAGGCCTTCAAATGCTATGTTTTCAAAAATTGATGAGCGAGGGGCTGGAACCACATAACTTGCCAGTGTAGGACATGTGGATTATACACTGGAAAGTGGAGATCAGGCTCAGATTTTCACGCCGTGGGGGGTATCCTAGGGAACCCATAGTTTGGTTTTTCTGACTGGGGGAAAAAAAGAGCTAAGAATTTAGTAGTTTCTCCTTCATACTCAACTATGAAATCACCAAAGCTGAGACTGGGAGACTCTAGGTACATCAATAAACTTTGCTGGGCCTTAATTTCCCCATCTATCAAATGAGTTAATTAGGATAGATGATCTCTAAAGTTTCCCCTCTACTCCAAACTCACGACTCCATGAAATACTTAAAACCACATTTTTTATTATGAAAAATTTTAAAAATTCATATTAGAGAACACAAAATCAAAAACAATAAAATAGAATAAGCAAATGTTATTTCAGTCATTCATCAAATATTTTTTTGAAAGTCTATCATATATTGGTTATTCTGAATCTGAAAGAGAATGTGACATATGAATACACATGTGACAACGTGAACCTTGCTCTCAAGGGCTTACAATTTAGCATGGAATTCAGGCATTAAGAAATTACAAAAATAGGGGTGCCCGGCTGGCTCAGCCCAAAGAGCATGTGACTCCTGATCTCAGGGTTGTGGGTTTGAGTCCCACATTGGGTGTAGAGATACTTAAAAATAAAATAAAATAAATTATAAAAATAATAAATTACCATAATCAGATTAAACTGTTAGATTTATAATGCTTCTGTTAAACATAGAATTGAATAAAACAGATCAAAAGAAAAAAAGAGATATAAAGGTCTTTGAATATTCCTGTGAAAACCAATTTTTAGTTTCTTGAGGGAACAAACAGGAAGAGGAAAATAATTTGGGATGTTTCAGCACTGAAGATGGCAACCCAAAATACCTTGCTTATTTTAAGGACAATTTCAGGATTTTCATTCAACTCTTTTGCACTGCTGATCCACAGAAATCTGCAGTGACCATGCCCAATCACGGTGTATTCCCTTCTTCAATGGACTGGGTGTTTCTTCTATGCATTCTTGCATCTATAAAGGCTCAACTGAAACTGTGATACTATAAGGATTGTAACAATTATGTCATTATTGGGCTCTTCAGCTCCTCTCCCATGGTTTAGACTCAAATATTTACATGTTAAAAATTAAAATGAACTTATTTCAGTGCTAAGCACATAAGACTGCAGTTGAAATTACTGAATCAAGGACTTTCAGGCCAAGAGCAGCTACCAAGATAAGAAAATTAGGCCCCAAATACACAAGGTCATTCCATGAAACTTTAGGTAGACAGTGGCAAAGAAAAATCTATGGGAAACCATTAGGGCAATTAAAATAGTAAAAAAATTTAAAGAAATTACTAAATCCCACCTTGCAAATTGAGAAAAATCTGTCAATCAAATGGAAGAGATACATTGGCTTCTTCCATTTTTCATTTCTGTGGTTGCAAAAAACCAAGAAGAAAAAACTCCCAAAGTTAACAAAATCTATCCATTAAGACATCTTGTCTATATCAAATCTTTCTGAACTATTGATAATATGCCTCGAGAAAGGAAGGACAAAAAGTCCTCGAGCTAAATTTCTGAGCATTCGTTCTTTGAAAAACTTCTGCCCCGATTGTCAAAGATTGATTTTGCACTGTGCTTAAATTGACTCCAAACTATTACTAAATAAAACTTACATCCATTTCTGTGCATTTCTACAGAATCCATTCCGTCTGCTAAGGTAGTTAGGAAAATAGTTTCTGCCATTGGCTACAAAGTTCAAACTATCTGTACATGCAATAAACTCCAGAAGAAGTAAACCGACAACAGAGAGCTCATGACTGAGGTCTAATCTTAAACTTTCCGGCAAAAGTGCAGATTGAATCGAGAGTAATTCCCAGGAAAATGATCATTATATATTCGAATATTCACCAGAGATACCCAACTATTACCCGTTCTAATTTTGACTTGCCATGGATTCTACGAAATCATTCGCCATTTATTTTTATTTTTTTCCAGGAGATAAAAAACGTTTCAAACTAGTTGTTACTTTTTCTCTCTTACAACTTCCAAACGTCTGTCAAAAGTATTTTGCAAAATGTGCATGAAGGCGAAAAGACTTTGTATGCACACGTGTAGATAAGGAGCCTACACTTAGGAGGAAGGAGAGGATTTAAGCGATGTCTACATTCGGAGTCCGCATCCCGACCTCCCGGCCGAGGCAGCGACTTCGAGCGCAGCCAAGGAAGGACTGAAAGGACTTCGGGAAGCCCCAGTCCGCGGGTCTCTCTCCAGCCTCAGAGGCACCCCCGTCATGCCTGGAAATTCCAACTCCCAGCGTAGGTACAAAACTTCTCTTCCACAGACCTGCATCCGGCTCGGCATTCACCTCAAAGACTTTGAGGGACTCAGCGTCACTGTCCCCGTCTTTCATAAAGCAGAGAGGAGCAGCCGCCACCTGCCTGAGGCCAAGGCAATAAACCTACACCACACAGAGAGTCTGCGCCCTGCAAGAAGGGGTGCAAAGCAGCGCTCAGGGCTTTTTCCTCCCAGCTTGGTTTCAGCCGGGACCGGAGGAGCGGACGCGGAAGGGGGCTCCAACTGGGTAGGGCCGGGACCTCGCGCCCCACGGTGGTCGCCGCGGGAGGTGGGGGAGGGGAGGAGTGGCCGCGCGGGCACGGCCCTCCCTGGGGGCGGGGCTCTAGCTGTGCCCCGCCCCCGCCCCGTGCCCTCCCTCTCCCTCCCCCTCCCCCACGTCCTTGTCCACCCGCCCCCGCAGTAGGAAAGGGAGAGGGAGGGGGAAAAGGAAAGTGCTGTTCTGTGGAAAGGGGCGGAAGGAGGGGGAGAAAAAAAAGAAAAGGGAACAGAAACATGGCCGTCAGCTGTCGGAGCGGTGGTGCAGCGGGCAGCTCCTAGGCGACCCGCCACCCACACCGCCGGACTCGAGAGAGCAGAAGCGCCCGCGCGGGCTCGCGCTCCCGGCCGTTATCGCTGCATGCGGCGCCCCTCGAGACCGAGCCCGTGAGGCGGCGCAGGCGCAGATCGGGCCGTGGCTGCGGCGGCGGCGGCGGCGGCCGCGGGAGCAAGTCCCCCGCCCGGCTGTGCCGCGGGAGCGCAGGCCGCGAAGCCGGCGCTTTCATGCCTCAGGAAGGGGCTGTGTCCGGGTGGCACTGAAGGTGGAGCAGGCGGCAGGTGAGTCTGCGGTGGGGGGCCTTTCGCGGAGGAACCCTGCGCCGCGCCTCCGCCGGGCCCGCGCTCCTTGGCTGCGAGGGCGCGGGGCAGGTAGCAACTCGGAGGGCTGAGTTCCGATGGCTCGCCTGAGGGGGGTCGCCAAGGAGGCGGAAAGTGGCCGCGGCTGGCGTTCCCGGCCTAGTTTTCTCCGCGGTTTCCGGGGGCGGGGAGTCCCCAGAGCCTGCGGGGAGTGATGATCGGGGAGGGGCCGCGCCGGGACAGGCCTCCCCGCGCCGCCCGTCCTCGCTGCTGAAAACCACTTGCCAGGACGCGCGAGAAGGTCTGGGCCCTGGGGACCTCCTGGGCGACGGCCGTGTGGGAGGGGGCTGGGCGGGGAGGGGGCGGGGATTAGGTTAGAGTGGGTGGAGAGCGAGGGCTGGGGTCTGGGGTCTGGAGAGTAGGGTCCAGAGACCGCGAAGGGGGGAGATCTGGGGGCCCGGGCAGGTGTCGCAGGTGACTTGAGGGCATGTCCTCCTCTGCCTTACCGTGGCTGATCCTCAGGGCTTCCTTGTGGGGGATGACTTTTCGGAAGGCTGGTTTCATTAAACTCCAAGTGACTAAACACAAATAAAACCAACTAATGAGCCTCTGGTGCTGACTTGGGTAGAGGGCTGTAACTTCTGCACTGAGGATGCTATCCTGTCTTTTTTTCTTTTGCTGCTTCATGGACCTTTTTCCCTTCCGTCGCATCAGAACAAATAAGGAATGACTCAGTTTTTTAGAGTGCCCTCGTCCCATCCCTTTATGTGTTTGCTTCACACGGGAAAATTTAGGCCAGTTACCGAAGTTACTTGTGCGAATATGAGGGTTAAGTGTCATCTCTAGTAACGAACGAACCCTCCGCTGTGTTTTTGCCTGAGATTGTCAAGCATTGTTATTTGGGAATTTGATTTACGGAGACTGCTTAATTGCGTGCAGACTCGTGTTAAGTCTTTTCCCCTAGACCCCAATTTGCGGCAGAGTGGATCTTTCCTTCCGGTCTTCCGGTTTAGAAGGTGAAGGGTATGGGAAGACAGGGAAGAATGTTAGCGCTAAGGCGCCAAGTTTTTAATGAATACTTGATTTGAGGTGAGCTTGTATATTCAGCTATCCAAAATGAAGAGCACAGTTTATGATGTTCTGTCCAAACGCAAGAGCAAGATCGGTATCAAAAGGAAAACTCTGTGAACGTTAAAGAATGCCTCTCGGTTCTTGTTCAGTTTTAACCACTAAAAAAAACCCCCTTATATTTTATTTTCTGCCTTGTTCTTTGTATTACTCTTAAAAAGTTGGTAAACTCTTGCTGTGAACCTGGGATCTCAGAAATGAATTTAGGTATGTATTCGTGAGGGTGATTTGCCTTGTAGAGTAGGCTTGATTTGACACATTTTCCTCCTAATGGCAAGCTCAGTCCATACTTTGCACTACATTGTTATCTCCTGTGGCCATTTTGCAAAATAGTTGATCTTTTGTATTACCGATTTTAGTGAACTGGTCATGTTGCTAGTTGACTTTGGCCATACATATTGCCTCACGTAGTGCACTACAGATTTAGACTTGTTAATTTGGATAATAGAGAAGCAATGATGTTAGAAATGTTGAAGTTCTATATTGGAGTAATTTACTCTTGTATAATTTGTAAATGAATGCATCCTGTTGTTAAGAGTAATCATAGTATTTTGTAGTATAAACTTGAGTTTTCAGCTAAAGAAATTGGCAGTAGAGCTGGTGTGTGGAGGCTGTTCTTAAAACGCAAATGTTTTAAATTATAAGGAACTGCAGTGGTGTGTAGGCTGTGACAATTCATGGTGCCAGACTTGGAAAGGTTATTTGGTTGAGGTGTTCTCTATAATAAAGAAACATGTTAAGTATCTTCAGTAAAAGCTAATTTGTAGCTATGCACAGGGAATTTTGAACGATAAAGATACATAAAGGAGGCACCTTTGCTCTTTATATATCTTCCATTTAGGACCGAAACATGTCATATTTTCTTTGGAGTTTCTTGCCAAGACAGTTAGTGATTTTGCATTGGCTTTGCTGCTAAGTTTGAAAGTTAGTCTTATGCCTGCAACTTAAGTACAGGTTGTAAAGAAAAAGAAAGTTGCTGAGTCAGAGGCAGGTTGTCTCATTTGGTCTTTCTGATTTGCAGAAGGGAATTTCTGTTAGCATTTCAATTTCCAATATAATATGCATGCTGAAACTTAGAGAGTAATGGCAAATAGGCTTCCCTAATACAAGAATTAAGATTTTATCTTAAGTCAGCTACTGCCTAGAGTTTTACTTCTCTTTCAAACTGTCAGTTTGACAGGCACAATTGTAGTAAATGGGATGCCTTGTTGGGATTGGAGATTACTTTGTAAGGCTTAAAAGTTGGGGAAAGTTGTACCTGATACAGCTGGTGTGAAGGTATAGGGTTAGCATCAGATTGTAGGAATTCCAGATACATTTACTATTTGAAATTTAAAACAGTGTTTTTGGAGAAGAAATTAGGTAGTATATAAACTTTAAATTTTTTTCTACTTATGTCAGCACATAATAGATATAAGTAAGTGTAGTAGAGCTTAATGTGCTACTTGAAAACTTTTTGCTGGGGGGCACCTGGGTGGCTCAGATGTTTAGGCGTCTGCCTTCGGCTCAGGTCATAATCTCCAGGTCCTGGGATGGAGTTCGGCATTGGGCGCCCTGCTCACTGGGAAGCCTGCTTCTCCCTCTCCTCAGCCTCTCCCTGTGCTCTCTCTGTCTCTCAAATGAATAAATAAAATCTTAAAATAAACAAAACAAAACTTTTTATTGGAAGAGAATATAACATGATTAAAGGAAATTCAAAAGGAAAAAAGTTTCTCACCTATCTTACAGTTTTCTGTATTTTTATTCTACTTGTATTATATACTAATTAGTATAATGTACTAACCCTATTCATGCTTGTATATAATTCTGTAGTTAATAATCATACAATTGTCTTTTTTTATTTTTAAAGACTACCTCTTTGAGATAGAGCACGTGCATGAGCAGGGAGGTGGGGCAGGCAGGGGAAGAGGGTGAGGGAGAAGCAGACTCCCTGCTGAGCAGGAAACTAGAGATTCAAGACTCCGGTATGGATTGATTATTTATTTATTTTTGTGTCTGTATGTATGTACTAATCTGACAGAGATAGCACAAGTAGAGAGAGGGAGAAGCAGGTTGTCCGCTGAGCGGGGAGCCCAATGTGGGGCTTGATCCCAGCACCCTGGGATCATGACCTGAGCTGAAGGCAGTCACCTAACCGACTGAGCCACCCAGGCACCCCTATAACTGTGTTTTTTTAAAAGAGGATTTATTTTAGAGGGAGAGAACATGTGCATATGGAGGGCAGAGGGAGAGAATCTCAAGCAGACTCCCTCCAGAGCCCATTGTCTGGGTGCTTTATCTCAGGACCTGGAGATCATGTTCTGAGCTGAAATCCAGAGCTGAAATCCTTACCTGACTGAGTCATTTAGGCGCCCATATAATTGTGTTTTTAAACATAACATGTTTCCTTGGTGCTGCATATTACTGTTATTTTATGGCTTTGTAACAGTCCAAAGTTTTACTGTTTCATAGTGGATTTAACTATTTCTTTGTCTTTTAACATTTTAGTAGTTCCACTTTATTACTCCTAAAATGATGTGATAATGAAATCATTTTGCTGATATGATGGTCTAAACCAAATTACTTTTTAAACTTGAAAAAAAGTAGGGACGCCTGGGTGGCTCAGTTGGTTGAGCGGCTGCCTTTGGCTCGGGTCATGATCCCAGAGTCCTGGGATCGAGTCCCACATCGGGCTCCTTGCTCAGCAGGGAGCCTGCTTCTCCCTCTGCCTCTGCCTGCCACTCTGTCTGCCTGTGCTTGCTCACTCTCTCTCTCCCTCTCTCTCTGACAAATTTAAAAAAAAAAAAAAATTTTAAACTTGAAAAAAAGTAAACATTCTTTGAACTGTTTCATTTGCAGTGGATTATTAGGGCTCCTATAATAAAGTATTTAATTGAGAACAGAATTAAAGAATAAAAACTGAAGATATGCCTGTATGACTTGAATTCATTGAGTAGATATCATAATATAAATTCATAACTGTCCCTGTTACCAACTTGCTACATGTTTCTATGTTTATTAATTTTACTTTAAAAATATAATCCGTGATACTAGAGGGTACTATGCTAAGTGAAATACATTAGAGAAAGACAGTTATCTTATTTATGATCTTGCTGATATGTGCAATTTTAGAAACAAGGCAGAGGATCATGGGGGAAGAGAGGAAAAAAATGAAATGGGATGAAACCAGAGAGGGAGACAAACCATAAGAGACTCAATCTCAGGAATCAAACTGAGAGTTGCTGGAAGGAAGGGATTGGGAGGGATGGGGTGGCTGGGTGATGGACATTGGGAGGCTATGTGCTATGGTGAGTGCTGTGAATTGTGTAAGACTTATGAATCACAGACTTGTGCCCCTGAAACAAATAATACATTATATGTTAATAAAAAAATATAATAAGTAATATTCTTATAGGAGTATTTACTCTTTAAATACTCTTATAGGAATTCTTAATCCTTTTTTTAAAGATTTTATTTATTTATTTAACATACAGAGAAATCACAAGTAGGCAGAGAGAGAGGAGGAAGCAGGCTCCTCACTGAGCAGAGAGCCCGATGTGGGGCTCGATCCCAGGACCCTGGGATCATGACCTGGGCCGAAGGCAGAGGCTTTAACCCACTGAGCCACCCAGGTGCCCTGGAATTCTTAATTCTTAAAGTAATAGTGTGGGGCATAAATGTTTCTCAGTGTAATTTATTTCAGCCAGACCTAATATTTACAAATCTAGATTTGTATACTCTTTAGACTTATAGAAGAGTAGGGACGCCTGGGTGGCTCAGTTGGTTAAGCGGCTGCCTTCGGCTCAGGTCATGATCCCAGCGTCCTGGGATCGAGTCCCACATCGGGCTCCTTGCTCGGCCAGGAGCCTGCTTCTCCCTCTGCCTCTGCCTGCCACTCTGTCTGCCTGTGCTCACTCACTCTCTCTCCCTCTCTCTCTCTGACAAATAAATAAATTAAAAAAAAAAGTAATTTTATAGGATTTTAAAAGTTTTTTAAATATTTTGAAGGATTCCTTGAATCTGGTTTTTTATTGTGTATATGCAGTTTATATATCTTAATTTAGGGAAGCTTAGATCCTAAAAGCATAAATGTTATAAGTCTCTTTAATTATGGAAAAAAGAATGTATTAAATAGGTACTGTGCTATTGGCTGGGATAAAAAGTTGAATAACATACAGTCTGAATATTAAAGTCTAGTGGGATAAACAGTTTTATAAATATGCATCACAACTACAACTTGACAAATCTAGAATAGAGGAAACTTCTCTACAGGAGCAGAGGGAAGTCCCTAACTATTTTTGGTGTGGATTAGAGGTGGTGAATTTACATAGAAGGAGGCATTTGATTTAAAAAAAACTCAAAAGAATGATATGAAAAGGTACAAAGTAATGAAAATGGTGAATTTAATTAAAATGCGAGTAATGTGTAGGTGCACAGGTAGTGTTGGAGGGAAGTATGAACTAAGCTGGAGGGGAAAGCAGGACTATGTCTTGAAGGGTCTTTTTAAAAAAAAAAAAAAAGACTTTATTTATTTATTTGACAGAGAGAGAGAGAGATCACAGGTAGACAGAGAGGCAGGCAGAGAGAGGGAGGGAAGCAGGCTCCCCGCCAAGCAGAGAGCCCGTTGCGGGGCTCCATCCCAGGACCCCGAGATCATGACCCGAGCTGAAGGCAGAGGCTTAACCCACTGAGCCACCCAGGTGCCCCTGTCTTTAAGGGTCTTAAAAGTCAAATACGAAATTAAGACCATACACTGGGGGGAACAGGAAACCATACAGTTGTTTTAGTCTGTAAATATCTTTGGCTCAGTTGTGAAGAATGGATATGGGAGAGCAGCTTGAGTGAGGCTAAAGGTTCATCAGAAGATCGTGAAGGCATTCAGGTGAGAATTGAGAATAGCCGTGGTAGGGATGGAAAAAAATGAATAGACTTGAGAACTATTATGTGATACAAACATTTTTCTCTGGCTCAAAAGCTTTGCCTTTATTCTTATCTTCTTGTCCAGTATGCACCTGTCAAACCAGCCAACTTTCAGATTCTTTGTCTTAGAGCCCTTGCATATACTGTTCCATTTACATGTCAGTTTTTCTGAGCTGGCTTTCCTGATCATACTGTCTAGTTAGGGATATCATGTTCCTATCAGGCCACCTAGTTATTTTATTCTGTAGAATTTATTTACTTTCCTTCCTTCTTTCATATTTGTTTCCCTTACCAGTTTGGAGGTTATATGTGATCTGGCTCCTTTTTATTTTTTTAAGTGTGGGTCTGTTTCTGGTCTCTCTCTTTCTGTTTCGTTGGTCTGTATTCTTATACCAGTACTATGTTGTTGTAATTACTATTTGTATATAGCAAAGCTTACAATAAGGTATTGTATGGCCTTTAACATTGTCTTTTTTCAACATTGCTTTGGTTATTTTAGATCTTCAGCATTTTTGTATAAACTACAGACAGTGCTTGTCAGTTTTTGCAAAAACCCTGATGACGACAGTTGACATCTTTGAGTCTTCGGATACTTTAACATGGTATATTGCTCTATTTACTCAGGTCTCTTTAGGTTTTTTTGGTAGCACTTTTGTAATACTTCTTTTGTAGGTCTCATATATATTTTGTTCAATTTATCCTTAAGTAGTCCATGTTTCTTGATGCTTTTGGTTGTCAATGATACTGTATTTTAAATTTCTTTCCCCAGTTTTTTGTTGATAGTGTAAAAAATACAGTTGATCCCTTGCATATCCTGTTTTGTATTCTGTTATCTTACTAAATTCACTTTTTATGTTTAATAGTTTTTATGTAGATTCCTTAGGATTTTCTGTTTATTTATTTATTTATTTATTTATTTATTTTTTTTTTTAAAGATTTTATTTATTTATTTGAGAGAGAGGCAGTGAGAGAGCATGAGCGAGGAGAAGGTCAGAGGAAGAAGCAGACTCCCCGTGGAGCTGGGAGCCCGATGTGGGACTCGATCCCGGGTCTCCGGGATCATGACCTGAGCCGAAGGCAGTCGTCCAACCAACTGAGCCACCCAGGCGTCCCTGTTTATTTATTTAAAGATTTTATTCATTTATTTGACAGAGAGAGACACAGAAAGGGAACACAAGCTGGGGGTGGGGGAGGGAGAAGCAGGCTTCCCGCTGAGCAGAGAGCCCAAGACTCGGGCTGGATCCCAGGACCCTGGGATCATGATCTGAGCTGAAGGGAGACGCTTAACGACTGAGCCACCCAGGTGCCCCTAAGCAGAGGCTTAACGATTGAGCCACCCAGGCACCCCTCCTTAGGATTTTCTTAATACACAGTCATGTCTTCAGAGAAAGCCGTTTTTGCTTCTTCATTTCTGACTATGCCTTTTTTTTATGACTAGCTAGATTAGTGCTGTTCCCTAGAAATATAACGTAATTTAAAATTTTTAGTAGTCCCACCATAAGAGGCAACAGTAAGTCATTAAATGTTATATATTTTTTACTCTACTCCCTCCAACATATTATGCACATATGTAGTAGTTTCCCCAGTGCTGCTGTTACAAATTACCACAAACCTTGTGATCTAACACAATAAATTAATCTCGGTTCTAGAAACTGAAGGTTTGAAATCAAGGAGTTGGCAGTGACTTGCTCCCTCCGAATGCTCTAGGAAAGATTCCTTCCTTGTCTCTTCTTGTTTCTGGTAGTTGCTGGGAATCCTTAGATATAGGGCTATTTAGATTTTCTGTTTCTTTTTGTGTCAGTTTTGGTAATTTGTGACTTAAAAATTTTGTCCATTTCAGATAAGTTGAATTTATTGGAATGAAAGTATTTATAATATTCCCTTGTTACTTACCAATATACCTTCTTTCATTTCTCATTCCTCATGAATATACCTTCTTTCATTCCTCATATTGGTAATTTCACCTCTTTTTTCTTGATTTAGAGGTGTTAGTTTCTATTACTATTGCTTGTCCAATTTCAATTTTTTTTTAAATCTTTTTTTTTTTTTTAAGATTTTATTTATTTATTTGACAGGCAGAGATCACAAGTAGGCAGAGAGAGAGAGAGGAGAAAGCAGGCTCCCCGTGGTGCAGAGAGCCCGATGCGGGGCTTGATCCCAGGACCCTGGGATCATGACCTGAGCCAAAGGCAGAGGCCCTAACCCACTGAGCCACCCAGGCGCCCCTCCAATTTCAGTTTTATTGATTTCTGCTCTTTTTATTTTCTTCTCTACTTTTCATTTAATTTGCCTTTCTTTTTCTAGCTGCTGCTTTTTTTTTTTTTTTTTTTTAGATTTTATTTATGTATTTGACAGACAGCAAGAGAGGGAACACAAGTAGGGGGAGTGAGAGATGGAGAAGCAGGCTTCCTGCTGAGCAGGGAGCCTGAAGCTAGGCTCAATCCCAGGACCTGAGCTGAAGGCAGACTGAGCCACCCAGGTGCCCCCTTTTTCTATCTTCTTTAGGTGAACTCTTAGATCATTGATTTAAAAAATTTCCTCTTTTCTAATATACTTGATTAAAGCTATAAGTTTTCTTCTAAACATTACTTTAGCTGGATTTCACAAGTTAATTTCTGTTATTTTCATTCAGCTCAGAATATTTTCTAATTTCTCTTGTGATTTTTTTTTCTTTGATGGATTATTTGGATGAGTGTTGTTTAATTTCTAAATACTTGTGGAATTTTATAAGATGTCTTCCTGTTAGTGATTTCAAATTTAATTCAGTTGTGGTCAGAGAACATGTTGTATATGATTTGTATTCTTTTAAATATATCGAGGCTTTATTTATGGGCCAAAATCTTGTTTTTTTCTATGTGCACTTGAAAAGAATATGTATTTTGCTGTTGTTAGGTGGAGTATTCTATAAATATCAATTATATCAAGTTGATAGTGTTCTTCAAATTTTATGTATCCTTACCGATTTTCTGTATATTTGTTCTGTGAATTACTAAGTGAGGAGTGTTGGACTTGTGGATTTGTTTATTTCCCCTTTCAATTCTGTCAGTTTGCATATGAAAAGATGCTCAACATGACTCATAATAAGGGAAATACAAATCAAAACTACAATCAGATACCACCTCACATCTGTCAAAATGGCTAAAATTAACACAAGAAACAACAGATGTCAGCAAGGATGCAGAGAAAGGGAACCCCTCTTACTCTGTTGGTGGGAGTGCAAAATGTGCAGCCACTCTGGAAAACAGAATAGAGGTTCTTCGGAAAGTTAAAAATAGAGCTACCCTACGACCCAGCAACTGCACGACTGGGTGTTTATTCAGAGGATACTAGGATAGTGATTTGAAGGTGCACATGCACCCTGATGTTTATAGCAGCATTATCAATAATAGCCAAATTACGGAAAGAACCCAAATGTCCATTGATTGATGAATGGGTAAAGAAGAGGTTGTGTGTGTGTGTGTGTCTGTCTGTGCACATGCGCATCCATATATAAAATGGAATATTATTCAGCCATCAGAAAGAATGAAATCTTGCCATTTGCAGTGAAATGGATGGACTATGATAATGGATAGTACTATGATAAGAGAAATAAGCCAGTCAGAGAAAGGCAAATACTATGTGATTTCACTTATGTGGGATTTAAGAAACGAAACAGATGAACACTGGGGAAAGGAAAAAAAAGGAGAGGAAGAGGCAAACCATAAGAGACTCTTACTATAGGAAACAAACTGAAGGGGAGATGGGCAGAAGGATGGGCTAATAGGTAATAGGTATTAAGGAGGGCACTTGCTATGATGAGCACTGGGTGTTATTTGTAAGTGATGAATCACTAAATTCTGCTCCTGAAACTAGTATTACACTATATTTTAAGTAACTGAAATTTAAATAAAAACTTAAGATATTAACCCCCCCCCCCAAATCCCCTGATCTATCCGTTTGTTCTCCATGTACTTTGATGCTCTTGTTAGATGTATACACTTTCAGAATAGTTAGGCTTGATGAATGAACTTTATTATGAGATGTTTCTGTTTATCCCTGTTCTGAAGTCCTTCTTTGCCTGTTGTTTTGTTTGTTTTTTTTTTTTAAAGATTTTATTTATTTGACAGAGATCACAATTAAGCAGAGAGACAGGCAGAGAGAGAGGAAGGGAAGCAGGCGCTCTGCTGAGCAGAGAGCCTGATGTGGGGCTTGATCCCAGGACCCTGGGATCATGACCTGAGCCGAAGGCAGAGGCTTTAACCCACTGAGCCACACAGGCACCCCTGTCTGTTGTTAATATGGCCACTCAGGGATCCCCTGGGTGGTGGAGTCAGTTGAGCAACCAACTCTTGATTTCTGCCCAGGTTGTGATTTTGGGTCATGAGATCGAGCCCTGCATCAGGCTCCATGCTCTATGCGGAGTCCACTTGAGATTTTCTCTCCCTCTTGCTTCGCCCCTTGTGCTTGTGCTCTCCCCTCTCCTCAAATAAATAAATAAATAAATAAATCTTTTAAAAAAAATATGGCCACTCACACTTTTTTACATGTTAAATGTTTTTGCATATGTTTACTTTTTTAGAAAGTAGACTTTATTTATTTATTTTTAAGATTTTTAATTTGAGAGAGAGCGTGAGTGAGCATGAACAGGGAGAAGGAGCAGAGAGAGAGGGAAAAACAGACTCCCCACTGAGCAGGGAGCCCAATGTGGGGCTCGATCCCAGGACCCTGAGATAATGACCTGAGCTGAAGGCAGATACTTAACCAATTGAGCCACCCAGGCACCGCTAGACTTTATTTTTTAGAACAGTTTTAGATTTATAGAAAAGTTGAGAAGGTTGTATAGAGAGTTCTCTATACCTAGACCCAGTTTCTCCTATTATTAAAATCTTACTAATTAGTATGGTACATTTATTATAATTAATGAACTAATGTTAATACATTATTATTAATGAAAGTCTATAGTTTATTCGGATTTCCTTCATTTTTACCTAATGTCCTTTTTCTGTTCTGGGATCTTATCCAGACACACCATTAACATTGAGTTGTTATGTTTCCTTAGGCTACTTTTGGGTATAACATTTTCTTAGACATTCCTTGTTCTTCATGGCCATGACAGTTTAGAGGAGTACTGGTCAGGCATTTTTAGGATGTTCCTCTAGTGGAATTTCTCTGATGTTTTTCTTAGGATTAGAGAGGGGTTATGAGTTTTTGTGAGGAAGGTAGGTCACAGAGGCCAAGTCCCATTTCCGTCTCATATTAAGGATGCCTACTAGCAACATGGTTTATGATTTTGATGTTGATCTTGATTACCTGGCCAAAGTAGCATTTGTCATGTTTGTCTGCTGTAAAATTAGTCCCCTCTTATCCCTTTCCATTCCGTGCTCTTTGGAAGGAAGTCACTAAATACATTTTACATGTAAGGATTAGGGAGTAACATTCCTTGAGAGCAGAGTATCTGCATAAGTTATTTGAAATTCTTTTGGATGGGAGATTTGCCCGTTTTCCTTAATGTGTTACTTTATTCATGTTATTAATTTATATCCATATGGACTTAATGGATATTTATTTTGTACTTTGGGTTATAATCCAGTACTACTTTATTTACTTTATTTGCTCAAATTGTTCTAGGTATTGTTTTTGGCGATTGGGAGCTCCTTCAGTTGGCTCCTGTGCTCCTTTGACATATACTCTCAGTGTGGGTTTATACTCTCCGTGTTTATTTTTGGAGCACTTACTTTCTGGCACTAAAAAGTGCTCCAGGCTCATTTTGTATATTTTCTGTTCCAGTCCTAGAATTAGCCACTTCTTCAAGATGTATTGGTTCTTTTGATTGGAGAAGAGTGTTGTAAACCAAGATCTTGGGGTGCTAGGTGTGCTAATTGCTATTAGGGTGTCACTGCTTCTAGGCCTTCTCAGCTGATTGAGCAAGGAAATATGCTTTGTGTATATTAACCCATTCTATACACCTATTTATAAGTCTTTCTGTATGTCACATCTGTATTTATATTAAGCTAAATATGAGTTTATTTTTTTTAAAAAGACTATTTATTTGACAGAGAGAGACACAGCGAGGGAGGGAACACAAGCAGGAGGAGTGGGAGAGGGAAAAGTAGGCTTCCCACTGAGCAGGGAGCTCGATGTGGGGCTTGATCCCAGAACTGAGCTGAAGGCAGATTTAATGACTGAGCCACCCAGGTGCCCCTAAATATGAGTTTACACTGAGTCTCTAATCCATTACTAATGGATCATCATAGTTTCTCCCCTTATTTGTCTATAGATTCCAGCTTTGACAGTGAGAAACCTGGCTCCACTGTGCATCATCTATTTATTTAATTGTTCAGTTCCAGTACACATTTATAGTAGTATCAGAATCATTAACTCCTACTCCTCTGGGAAACACGTTTATCAACTAGAGTGCCTTTTGGCAGTTCCATTTGCCTTTAGTTTTAAAGACTCCACTCTTTTTTTTCCTTTTATTTTTTCTTTTTTTAAAAATTATTTTTATTGGGGCGCCTGGGTGACTCAGTGGGTTAAGCCTCTGCCTTGAGCTCGGGTCATGATCCCAGAGTCCTGGGATCAAGCCCCGCATCGGGCTCTCTGTTCCTCAGGGAGCCTGCTTCCCCCCTCTCTCTCTGCTTGCCTCTCTGCCTACTTGTGATCTCTCTCTCTCTGTCAAATAAATAAATAAATAAAATCTTTAAAAAATTATTTTTATTAACATATCTGCTCATTTTTAAAGTTAGTTTGGTCAGCATCTTTTTCTTCCAACACCCTTCAGTGAGGTGGTTTTATACATTTGTAATACAGTTATATTCTCTTGACCTACTCCACATTGCTTCAGGGGATCCCCTGGCCTCCTGAATGGTTTTTAAGATTTTTGCATACATTAAAGCTCACACTCTGTGCTTTAAAGTTCTATGAATTTTGACAAATGTCATGTATCCACCATTACAGTGTCCTATTGAATAGTTTTACCTCTGTAAAATTCCCTGTACTTCAACTCTAAAGTCATTTCTGCCTCACCTTAAAAGTTTGGAAACAGCTGATCTCTTTTTACTATTTCTGTAGCTTTGCCTTTACTAGAGTGTTACATTAAATGGAATCATATAGCAATTAGTCTTTTCACATTAGCATCTTTCATTTTGCATTGTGCATTTAAGGTACTTTAGGGTTTTTTTTTTTCAAGATTTTATTTATTTAGTTGGGGGAGAGAGAGCATGAGAGGGTGAGAGGGTCAGAGGGAGAAGCAGACCCCCTGCTGAACTGGGAGCCTGATGTGGTACTCAGTCCTGGGACTTGGGGATCATGAACTGAGCTGGAGGCAGCTGAGCTGCTCAGGTGCCCTGCCTTCATGTTTTTTATGGCTTGATGGTTCATTGCTTTTTATCACTGAATCATCCATTGTAGGAATGTGTCGCAGTTTGTTATCCACTCACCTGAATGACATCTTCCTTGCCTCCAGTTTTTGGTAATTATGAATACAGCTGCTATAAATATTGCATGTAGGTTTTGCATAGACAGAAGTTTTCAGATGAATTTGGATAAGCGCCTGGGAACATGATTGCTGGATCATATAGTAAAAATATATGTAACTTTGTAAGAAACTGTCACACTGTCTTCTCGTGTCTGTTCCATCCCGTATCCCCATCGGCAATGAATTTCCTGTTCTAGATCCTCATCAGCATTCGGTATTGTCAGGTTTCTTTTTTAAAATTTTAGCCATTCTTGGGGCGCCTGGGTGGCTCAGTGGGTTAAGCTTCTGCCTTCGGCTCAGGTCATAATCTCAGGGTCCTGGGATCGAGCCCCATGTCTGGCTCTCTGCTCAGCAGGGAGCCTGCTTCCCCCTTTCTCTCTGTCAACCTCTCTGCCTATTTGTGATCTCTGTCTGTCAAATAAATAAAATCTTAAAAAAAAAATTTTTAGCCATTCTAATAGGTATGTATTGGTGTCTCTTCAATTTGGATTTCTCTAATGACGCTGAGTGTTTTTTCATACACACACTTGTTATGTGTAGTTTATCATCTTTGTTGAGGTATGTGTTCAGGTCTTTCTTCTATTTCTTTTTTGCTCATTGGGTTGTTTTCTTACCATTGAGTTTTCTGTATATTTAGTATACCTGTACTTTATCAGATGGGTGTTTTGCAAGTATTTTCTCATACTCTGTAGTTCGTCTTTTCATTCTTTTCACACTGTCTTTCACGGAACAGGAGTTTTTTTGTTGTTGTTTTTAAATTTATTTATTTGTCAGAGACGGAGAGAGAGAGTGAGCACAGGCAGGCAGAGAGGCAGGCAGAGGCAGAGGGAGAAGCAGGCTCCCTGCCGAGCAAGGAGCCCGATGTGGGACTCGATCCCAGGACGCTGGGATCATGACCTGAGCCGAAGGCAGCTGCTTAACCAACTGAGCCACCCAGGCGTCCCAGGAGTTTTTAATAGAGTCTGCCTTACTTTTTATTCCACGGATTATGGTTCATCGCCAAACTCAAGATCACGTAGATTTTCTCCTACATTTTCTTCTGGCTCTTTATAGTGTTGCATTTTATATTTAGGTATATGATCCATTTTATTTTATTTTATTTTATTTTTTTAAGGATTTTATTTATTTATTTGTCAGAGAGAGTGCGAGAGAGCCAGCACAGGCAGACACAGAGGGAGAAGCAGGCTCCCTGCTGAGCAAGGAGCCCGATGTGGGACTTGATCCCAGAACGCTGGGATCATGACTTGAGCCGAAGGCAGCCGCTTAACCAACTGAGCCACCCAGGCGCCCCATATGATCCATTTTAAATTACTTTTTGTAGAAGGTATAAGATCTCAATCTAATTTTTTTTTTTTTTGCTTATGGAGATACAATTTTCTACTACTTTTGGTTGAAAGACTACTTTCTCCATTGAATTGCCTTTGCTCTTTGTGAAAGGTCAGTCATCCTTTAACTTTTAACACATTTGTGTCTTTGTATTTAAGACATATTTCCTAGATGTTGACTCTTTGTTTTTTTTTTTTTAATCTAGTCTAGTAAGTTCTGTCTTTTAATAAGAGTCTTTAGACCACCTGAAATAAAAAAAAATCAGGGTGCCTGGGTGGCTCAGTCATTAGGCATCTGCCTTTGGCTCAGGTCATGGTCCCAGGGTTCTGGGATCGAGTCCTGCATAGGGTTCCCTGCTCAGCGGGAAGCCTGCTTCCCTCTCCTGCTTGTGTTCTCTCTCGCTGTCTCTCTCTCTTTCTCTTTTAAGTAAATAAATAAAATCTTTTAAAAAAATCAGTTTTATTGAGATCTAACTTAAAATGAAATCCATCCATTAAAAGGGTACAATTCTGTGGTTCTTAGTATATTTACAGGTTGTTCTAGCCATCAGTGTAATCTCATTTAGAACATTTTCATCACCCCAGAAAGAAACCTTGTGTCCATTAGGAGTCACTGTCTTAACCCTGCTTCTCCACTGCAGCCCTAGGCAACCACTCATCCATTTTCTGTCCCTATAGATTTGCCTGTTCTGGACATTTCACATAAATGGAATCATAGAGTAAGTGATCTTCTGCAACTAGCTTTCATTTAGGATAAGGTTTTTGAGGTTCCTTCATGTTGTATAAGTAATTCATTCCTTTTTTTTAAATTGTGGCAAAATTCATATAAAATTCACCATTTTAACAGGGGGGGATGGACAAAATAGATGAAGGGGAATGAGAGGTACAGGCTACCAGTCATGGAATGTATAAGTCACAGGATGAAAGGTACAAAGCATAGGAATATAGTCAGTGGTATTATAATAGCATTGTGTGGTGACAGGTAATCCTTACACTTGTGGTGAGCATAAGCTAATGTATAGACTTGTGATATCACCATGTTGTACACCCGAAAATAATGTAACATTGTGTGTCAACTATACTTGAATTAAAAAAAAGACAATGAAAAAAATTCACCATTTTAATAATTTAAAAATGCACAGTTCTGTGGCATTTAGTACATTCACAGTGTTATACAGCTGTCAGCCACTATCTAGTTCTAGAATGTTTTCATCACCCCAAAAGGAAACTCCTTTTCCTTTAAGCAGTCACTTTCCATGTTCTTGCCACTTCCCAGACCCTGGCAACCATTAGGCTGCTTTTCTATGGATTTGCCTAGTGTGGATATTTCCTATAGATGAAATTATGTGGTGTGTGACTTTTTTTTTTAATTGAGGCAAAATTGGTATAAGACATATTAGTTTCAGGTGTAGAACATAGTAATTTGATTTTTGTATACATTACAAAGAGTTGTCTAGGGGCATCTGGGTGGCTCAGTCGGTTGGGTGGCTTCCTTCAGCTTGGGTCATGATCTCAGGGTCTTGGGATTGACCTCCATGTCAGACTCCCTGCTCAGTGGGGAGCCTGCTTCTTCCTTTCCCTCGATGCTCCCCTCTGCTTGTGCTCTCTAGCTCAGGCTCTCTCTCTCAAATAAATGAATAAAATCTTAAAAAAAAAAAGAAAGCTTAGTCTAGTTATTATCTGTTACCATGTGCAGTTGACCCTCTTCACCCATTTCACCCATTATGAATCCCCTTCCTGTCCGATAACTACTGATCTTTTCTCTGTATCTGAGTTTTTTTTTGTTTTGTTTTTTAGGTTACACATATAAGTAAAATCATATGTAGCATCTGTCTTTTCTCTGTCTGACTTACTTAGCATAATACCCTCAAGGTCCATCCATGTTGTCACAAATGCAAGATTTCCTTCTTTTTATGGCCGAGTAATATTTCAGTGCATGTGTATATGTACACACACACAAGTCTTTAGCCATTCATCCAACAGTGGACACTTAAGTTGTTGCCGTATCTTGACTATTGTGAATAATGCTGCAGTGAACATAGGGATGAATATATCTTTGTGAATTAATGTTTTTGTTTCTTTGGATAAATATCCAAAAGTGGAATAGCTGGATCATATTTGTGTTTATTCTAAGTTCATCTGTGTTAGAGCATATATTAGTAGTACTTCATTCCTTTTATGGCTGAATAATTTAGTGCATGGAAAGACCACATTTTGTTTATTGATTCTGACTTAATATTTGGGTTGTTTCTGTGTTTTGGCTATTTTAAGTAGCACTGCTATGAATATTTGTATGCAAGTTTTTATAGGGACATTTTTTTTTCATTCGTTATGATAGTGGCTTAAATTTAGTGAAATTATTGATAAGGTTGGGTTTGAGTCCATTACCTTGCTATTTATTTTATTTTTCCTTGTTATTTAATTTTTCCTATCTGTTCTTTTTTTTTTTTTTTAAGATTTTATTTATTTATTTATTTGTGAGAAAGAGAGGGAGGGGGACAGCGAGCCTGAGGAGGCAGAGTGGCAGGCAGAGAAGCAGGCTTCAAGCTGAGCAGGGAGCCTGACATGGGGCTCTATCCCAGAATCCTGGGATTATGACCTCAGGCAAAGGCAGACTCTTAACCAGCTGAGCCACCCCCGAGGCACCCCTGTTCTATCTTTTTGGTTATATTTTATATATATGTATATATAAATATATAAAATATATTTTAGTATTCTGTTTATCTGCACATTGTCTTCTTAGCTGTATGTCTTCTTTTTTCCATCCTTATAACTTACACAGTTTATCTTCAGATAGTTTTTTTTAAGATTTTATTTATTTATTTGATAGAGATCACAAGTAGGCAGAGAGGCAGGCAGAGAGAGAGAGGGGGAAGCAGGCTCCCTGCTGAGCAGAGAGCCTGATGTGGACTTGATCCCAGGACCCTGGGATCATGACCTGAGCTGAAGGCAGAGGCTTAACCCACTAAGCCACTCAGGCGCCCCAATTTATCTTCAAATAATATTATACTATGTCATGTATAACCTAGGTCTCTTTTTTAATTTAATTTATTTTATTTTATTATTATTTTTTTAAATAAGTGTTTACCACGGATTATGTCTTTTAGGTTTTTATTTTTATTTTTATTTAAAAAAATTTTTTTTAAATTTATTTATTTGTCAGAGAGAGAGGGAGAGAAAGCAAGGGAGCACAGGCAGAGTGGCAGGCAGAGGCAGAGGGAGAAGCAGGCTCCCTGCTGAGCAAGGTGCCCGATGCAGGACTCGATCCCAGGACTCTGGGATCATGACCTGAGCCGAAGGCAGCCGTTTAACCAACTGAGCCACCCAGGTGTCCCTATTTTTATTTTTTTTTTTTAAAGATTTTATTTATTAGATCACAAGTAGGCAGAGAGGCACGCAGAGAGAGAAGGGGAAGCAGGCCCCCCACTGAGCAGAGAGCCCGATGTGGGGCTCCATCCCAGGACCCTGAGATCATGTCCTGAGCCGAAGGCAGAGGCTTAACCCACTGAGCCACCCAGGTGCCCCCTAGGACTCTTTTTAAAAAAAAAATTTTAATTTATTTGAGAAAGAGGGAGAGGATGAACAGGTGGAGGGGCAGAGGCAGAGGGAGAGGGGCGGGGGAGCCTGATGAGGGGCTTGATCCCAGGACTCCAAGATCACCACCTGAGCCATTCAGGTGTTCCAGTAACCTAGGACTCTTAATTCAGTGCAACTCTATGCTCTTCCATTCTTCCTCATCATTAAAAACAGGATAATACTAGTTCTACTTAATTGGGTGGTTATGAGGGTAAAATGAGTTAATTTGTGTAAAATGCTTTGAACACAGCTCATGCTTTTATTTATATTGGGAATAATAGAAGATAGAATTTCAGAAATCTGCAACTTGTTTCTTTTCCAGCCGCTTCAGCTAACTACTTTCATTATCACACCCAAAACTATTGGTTCTCAATTCTGGATGTACATTACAGTTACTGAGCGGCTTAAAAATATTTATGGTAATATGCCACCACGGGGTGCCTGGGTGGCTCAATTGTTAAGTGTCTGCCTTCGGCTGGGGTTGTGATCCCAGGGTGCTGGGATTAGGCCCACATTGGGCTCCCTGCTCAGCAGGAGTCTGCTTCTCCCTCTCCCGTTCCCCCTGCTTGTGCTCTTTCTTTCTCTCTCTGTCAAATAAATGAAATCTTAAAAAAAAAAAATGCCACCCAAAATTCTTATTTTATTGGTTTGATACGTATTTTTTAAAGTGTTCCAGCTGGTTCCATTGTGCAGTTAGTGTGGGGAGTCATTACCCTAGATTTTAGCACCATAATCTGTAACTGAAAGTATTTTAAGCATCTGACTTCCATCTCCTCTTTTGCCAGCTTATATACTCTGGTACCCTATTCTGATATTCTTTAGATTCCATTAAGATCCAGGCCATTAGCCACACCACTTTTTCACTGTCTGTCATTCCCCACGTACAGTAATTTCTTTCTTTACCCAGTTACATTGAATCACTGAATAAAATTTTTAATGCCTAGGAGTGTTTTCTGTACAATGTTGTAGGATAAAGTTACTAATTCCCTTGTTCCTCTCTTTCACTGTAACTGAGCCAAGGAGTGCCTGGGTGGCTCAGTTGGTCTTGATTTCAGCTCAGGTCATGATCTTGAGGTTGTGGGATCTGGCCTTTCATAGGCTCCGTGCTCAGCGTGGAGTCTGCAGTCTGCTTGGGATTCTCTCTCTCTCCCTCTCCCCTTTGCTGTTCTCCCTGCTCATGTGCTCCAATCTTTCTCTAAGATTTTGATTATTTATTTGAGAAACAGAGCATGACTGGGGAGAGGGGCAGAGAGAGAGGGAAAAGCAGACTCCTGGCTGAGCAGGGAGCCTGACGCAGGGCTCCATCCCAGGACCTCAAGATCATGACCCGAGCCACTCAGGCACCTAATAAATACAATCTTTTAAGAAAAACTATAATTGAGGCAAAACTTCAGTTCTGATTACTTCATTACTTTGCCAACTCTACTACCTTGAACCTGAGCAGCTGAGTGTCACTGGAGGAAACAAACAAAAGTTCTGGGTCTCACTTTAAATTTATGGCCACAGGGGCGCCTGGGTGGCTCAGCGGGTTAAGCCTTTGCCTTCGGCTCAGGTCATGATCACAGGGTCTTGGGATCCAGCCCTGCATCAGGCTCTCTGCTCAGCAGGGAGGCTGCTTCCCCCTCTCTCTCTGCCCGCTGGTCTGTCTACTTGTGATCTCTTTCTCTCTGTTGAATAAATAAATAAAATCTTTTAAAAAATAATAATAATCAGAGAAAGACAACTATCATATGATATCCCTGATATGAGGAAGTGGAGATGCAACATGGGGG
>PISX010023285.1:0-30056 GCA_004024625.1 Mellivora capensis
TAGAATCTTTTCCTTGTACAAAACTTTCACTTGAGGTGTTTGGAGATCTCTTATTAACTTTAGAAATGTGTTCATGGTCCTCCCTTATATATACCCTGAAGGTTGATTCCTGGGATGAGAAGATGTGGGAAATTGGTGCTAACTAAATATGGTCTGATACTCCCCTTGGGAGTAATTCCTTATCATGCCACCATTTTGATGGAAAGAAAAGCCAGATTTGGGATGTTTAGTTGACACTTTAGGCATCTGCCACCCAGAAAAATTATCACTGTAACCCTTCTCCATATTCAAACAATGTATCTGAGAAAAGTGAACTGTTTTATTGGATAATTTCCTAGAATAAAATGGTTCAAGTCTATGAAAGTCTGTAACATTGACACTCTAGTGAGAGAATAATCCACAGAGATTCTCATTGTATGACATACAAAAAGTGGTTGCATTGTACCCAGTTCCATGGAGTTTGATATGGTGCTTGGGCTGGAGTGAAATCTTCCATATAAAGGTAACTGTTCTGAAGCAGATGATTTAAATGGATTATTATATAATGTAATATGTTTCAATACATATATTGTAATCAAAATTCATTGTTTTAAGAAAGAAGAAAAATAAAATTCAAAGTATTCTTTGAAAAAGAAAGTTAATTTTCATTGAAAAAACATCTGCCTAATTTGGTAGCCAAATATCAGAATGAAAAAAAGAAAATTCTCAAAGCTGTGATTCAAAACCTGAAATAATTAAATTCTTAATTTAGAATGGAATTATTATAACTGGTCATATTTTTCTGCACATTAATCTAAAAGAATTTTGTATTTGGATTATTTAGCCATTGACTATGCACCTGCTTCTCAGATTGGCGAGGCAACAATTTGCTGTGAAGAATCAGTTGTTTTGAATGGCTAATTGGTTACAGGTGCAATGAATTAGCCATCTGCCTTAGAGACTGACTCAACTAAGGGAAGGAAAATCCTTTTCTGTCACTTTGGGAGCACATCAGTGAGCTGTGATTCTAACTTGGAATTTGTGGATCCTATGTGGGATGAGGTGAGTGGAAGGAAAGGAAAACTAGTTTAGTGGTTAAGCAGAAGACTATTATAGAGTCATATGTGAGACTAGTTTATTAACTTTTTAATCAGTAATCTAATTCTCTTTTGAAATAAACCTCCAACCATCTCAAGATATAAAATATTTGAAATATATCCAGAAGAGAGAATAGTAACCCCATCATTGGATTTACACCAGTGCATCTGATGTTATCTTGGCTTGGTTTTTTATTTTCTAGCTCTTCTCTCTTGGTTCAGGCCTAATTTTAGACATATTCTGAAAGTTTATAATATTAATCTATTGATGTGCTACAATACTTGAAATCTTTTTAATCAGGTGATTTTCTGATTGCTCCGCTAAGGTGAGAAATACCATTTCTAAATGGGCAACGACAACAGTAAAGGATAGTCACAATCTTCAGACTCCAAGAAGACAAAATGTAGCTCTCGAGAACTAGAAAATGGTAACCTGCACTGGATGACTAGGAGGGAGATACTATTGGGTAATTTGATCTGACTGCACCTCTTTGCCTTCAAGTAGATACTTTATTTTTCTTCCCCATTTTATATGTTGTTTAGTTTACTGTGTCTAACTTTTAATAACCTTAAATAATTAAGAGTTCCATTTGGCTTAACATGTTTCCTCAATTAGCTGTTCAAGATTCCAGAGTCCTATAGTCTGTTCTGATTAGGGATTTTTCTAAAAGCCCCTCTTTTGCCTGCCCACGTTTATCTTGGGGAATTGATAAAATTGAAATTAGCTTTTCCTCACAAAATTATGTGGAATCTTTCAGAAACACAACTTCCCTTCTAGTTGGTCTTGCAGTATATTCTCATGTTTGAGTGACTTGGTTAAACAAATTAATAGTTTTGCTATTTTTAATTATCTGCAGCAAAACACAATTATTTGTGCTTATGTGTTTGCCCTTATAAAACAATATGACCTTTTGCCATCACTGAGAAGAGCAATCAAAGTAGCCAAGCAGGGAGGACTCAATTACATCAATTTAGGTATTAAGAATATGTGAGAAAGAATGGGAATTTTAGGCATGAATTATTGTGTTCCCACAGTGTCTCATTTTTTAATAAAATATTTCATAGTGCAAACTGAATATTTGGGAAGAATATTATTTTCAAGATTCCAGTTAAGGATTAAGGATTAGGTTTTTAAAAAAAGATTTCCCATCAAATAAGTTGGAAATTGAATAAATGAAGTACAATATTATTCCAGTTTTCTGTACCTTGTCAAAATGTCATAAAATGAGAATTTTTTTCAATAGAATGCCATTTTAATTTCCTTTTATTTAAAAAAATTTTAAAAGATTTTATTTATTTATTTGAGAGAGAGGGAGAGAGGGTGTGTGCGTGTGCACAAGTGGGGAGAGGAACAAGCAGACAAAGCAGACTCTCCATGGAGTGGGGGATTAGTCGCAGGATCCTGGGACCAGGACCAGAGCCGAAGGCAGACACTTCACCAAGTAAACCTCCCAGGCACCCCTTAATTTCCTTTATTCATAAACAAAAATAAATTTCTGAATTTTACATTCTCTTTGAACCTATGTACAATTTTATTGTAATGAATCTTTGTACAAGAATGAAATATTTCTGACAGAAGTTCACCCCTTGAAATACTATCCAATAAAGCGACATTCCATTTGATCAAAAAATGTAGTCCAGGAGTTCCTTAAGATCATTTATACAAACAGACATGGTTTACATAAATCTACAGATTTATACATAATCTGTATCTACATCTATCTACATCTATAGATCTATAAATAATTTGTCATTAATTAGCACTATAGAAGTAATGTTTTCTCACTTTCATATATATATAATTTCTTTTCTATCTTGTTAAATGAAAAAGTTACCAAATAGTTATCAAATGCTATCAAATTGCATTTTGTTTGTTCCTGAATGCATACAAAGGCTCATGTTGATGTTCTCTGCTAACAGGGTGGTGTACCTTGTGGTATATCTCCACTCTATCTCCTCCTTCCATTCCCTTTTAGTGCTGTCCTCCTTTGTGAATCGGTGCCAGAGAACATCCTGTGTCACAGAAGCTGTGTTGACTGGCGTTACTAATGATAGAATTGAGAATTGCATATCTTATCTAAAATACCTGTGCTATCATCAGAGCTGGAGGTTGTTTTAGAAATCCTCTTCCAAGCTACTAATTGTTCAAACATTTTGTAGCCACAGGACTCTTTCCGATGCACATGTAAGATGCAGTAGAACAACTGCAGTAGTCTTCCAGTTGATGAAGGGTGAAGCGCTGGATCCATTTTTTTATTACTTCCTTTGTTGCATCTGCAGTCCTGCATGCTGTGAGTAGAGAGTCCTTTTTGGACCACGTTTGTTTTTTTTTTCCCGCTGGGAAACTAAGGCATGGAGAAATCATATGGTTTTTCTGAAGGCCACCAGCTGTTAAGAAAACCAGAAGGAAAAGTTTTCTTGAATTCTAATGTAGTTTTTCTTTACTGTTAAAATATCAATTTTAATATTTGAATTATCCACATAGTTTATTTTTATTGATTAAAATACCCTGTGTCACTTATCCCTTCGTCTGACCTAGCCTATATATATAAAGATACTGTGCCAACTCCTTCATAGATTCCCCCCTTCTCTGAGCTCAAGATAACCTTAAATCCCAGCACCTAGGACTTTCAATCTCTTAGGACAGTTGACTATGCCAAATGCTTAGCACGGGGCCAATAGATGGCTCTGGGCTATTGATGATTTCATTAAGTCTTCCCCAATCTATTTATTTACACAATTTCAACTGGAAAAAATGCACTGAAATGAAACATCTCATTTCCAGTACTGGCCTGAGGCGAAAAGAGACAATGATACATATCCCCAATTTAGACGAGATGAAACTAGCTATATTTCAAATAGAGAATTCACATTGTGAGTTTGAAACCAAGTTAACCTGAAAGGAGACACTTTCTCCCTGTATAGCCATGCACAGCTTCAAGTGATGGCACTATGAACTGTGTATCTGAACCAAAGGACCCAATTTTTCTAAAGAAATGTAAAAACTGGCAAATTAACTTAAACATGGCCTTAGAGTTTCCTCCTCTGTTGTCCTGTAGTGGTGGTCTCTGTGGCATTCACTGGTGGCAAACATATGAAAAAGTGCTTTGTTTGTTGGGGCCGATTCCACGTTAAAACCTGTTAACCCCCTAGGGCCTGCCTGGGCCTACTTAGCCATAGTGACTCCATGTTGCCTAGGTAGACATTTTGTTGTTTAATAAATGCCTCAGCAGTTACTGGTATCAGTTCCAGGTAACTGTTGCTAAAACACACACCTAAAACAAGGCCATTTTGGTTATGTCAGTTCCAGGTAACTGTTACTAAAACACACATCTAAAACAAGGCCAGACAGGTGGAAACATCCAATCAGCCAAAGCCACATATGTAAAGGTCTACGGTTGTGCCCTATAAAACTAACCTGTAAGACCAAGGGGGGGTCGCTCTCTTTGGAGGTGGCCCTGGCCGGTCAGTCTGACTTCCAATGCTTGGCATAAAATAAGGCTTTGCATAACTTTCACTTTGTCTCAGTCTCATTTCTTTGATCACGGATCCAACATGTTGAATTGTCTTGATTGCCATATTGATCATTTTTTTGTGCTTTTGTTCTTAAGCACAGCAGGGAAAGAAAGCAGTCAAGCAAGCTTTCACTTTGACCAAAATGAAAAAGGAAAAAAGAGAGAGAGAGAGAGCGCGAGAGATTTTTTTCCAGTTAAAAATCAGTTAAGGAAATTTTTCAATATGGAAAGATAGGTTTTGTTTTATAGTGAAGATTTTGCCAGTTAGTCACAAATGAACTTGAGTACATTTCCTTGATAATCACAAAGGATGATGGCCAAATGGATCAGCCACACATAATTTTTAGTTTGTCCCACAACAGTGGGTCTTTACCTACTGCAATCCAAGTCATTTCAAATTAAGTTGTTGATAACGGATCAACATTGTGAAGGAAAGTCTTATAAGCTATGTAATTAGATTATGTAATTGAGTTTTAGCTATTGTGTGTTACTTCAGAAGTTCAGGGTCTAAGCTTACATTTCAGCTTATACTTGTCTTCTGCTAAGGTATGTTCTTCCCCCTTCTCTCTCTCTTCAGCATCCTGATTAGATCTCCAAATTTCCAAATCAGGTTCCATTATTCAAGACTCACTATAAATTTCAAATACTGCGTTGATTTCTTGGTTTTCATGTTCTCCATGTCTGCTCATGGTTTTATATAAGAAAAGTAATTTCTTATTTATTATGTACAGTGATATTAATATTTCTTTACTATGCAGTATTCTTGTAGTTAACAGCATGCTCTTTTATAACACCTCATTAGAAATATTTATACTCTGAAGCATTATTTTTTGAATTGTTAAATGTAAATCATTTATACTGCAATACTTTATGGGACAAGCATATGCTGAATTTTAATGGGGTTTTAGTCTGCAATGCAAAACTTTGAATGCACGCATATAAAACCATGAGATGGCTAATGAAATGTTCCATCAAATGTAAGCTGGCTATATAAGAGTCTATCTTATCTATTTATCTACCAATTTATCATATATATATATATATATATATATATATATATATATAATGAAAAATATATATAAAATAACAATGAAAAAATTATAGTTAATCATGAACTAATAATGTTATCCAGCCTCCAAATGGTATCCATGTAGATGGTACAGAGATAATTGAAGTTTTGAAAACAATTACTCTGGTTAACAGTCATTCAGTAAGCATCAAAATTAGAATCAACTAGGGAACAGCTTGACCCCACCCTGGGCCTCAAGACTCCAACTTTCCAGGAATGGATAATGACCTGCTGTTTAAAGGAGCTGTTCAGGTGACCCTAACACTGACATTGTTCTAGAGAGATTTTCTACAGGAAAAAGTAAAATGTTATGCTATCCTTGCTGTTTGCTCTTGGACACTTCCATGATTTTCTGCTTTAAAAATGATGTCTGGGGGCACCTAGGTGGCTCAGTCTGTTAAGCCTCCAACTGTTGATTTCCTCAGGGTCATGGGATCTAGCCCTGTTTTGGGCTCTGTGCTAGGTGGGGAATTTGCTTCTCTTTCTCTCCCTCTAAAATAAACAAATAACAAATAAAATCTTTAAAAAAATCATATCTGGCTGTGGATTTTTTTTTTAAAGATTTATTTATTTGACAGGCAGAGATCACAAATAGGCAGAGTGGCAGCCAGAGAGAGAGAGAGGAAGAGAAGCAGGCTCCCCTCGGAGCAGAGAGCCCGATGCAGGGCTCGATCCCAGGACCCCAGGATCATGATCTGAGCTGAAGGCGGAGGCCCTAACCCACTGAGCCACCCAGGTGCCCCTGGTTGTGGATTTTTGGTATAAGCCTCTAAGTTTTGGAGGAAGAGAGCTGAATTGACTTTATTTATTTCTGCTTACTTATTTTTTATGATAGACCATTAGCAATGTTGGCAGTATTTCCTATGGAAGGGCCATCTGTTTCTCCTCAGGAGACAGGCCTGAAATGTAAACAGTTTAAAGCTAGGATATATATTTGCTGAAGTGTGTAAGATATTAGTATAATACTAGCCTCTGAGATAACTTACATGATATTTTAATACCTTGAATTTAGACTGCAAATAAAAGTACCTTACTTCATTATAATTTTCCATTATCTACTTTATACTTTTTTCTTAATTTTGTAGATATATTTAGTAGAATTATAAAGTAACGATTCATTTAAGAAATGAGTATCTTATTTATATTTGCATTTTGGTATTAGATAGGAATTTGCCTAAAATATTAAAAAAAGTGAAAGTCTAGGAAATCAACCAAACAAAGGTTGAGAATTCCTTCAGATTTTGGTGGCTTAGTTGGTTAAGTGATTGACTCTTGATTTCAGCTCAGGTCATGATCTCAGGGTTATGAAATCAAGCCCCAAGTCAGGCTCCATGCTCAGCACAGAGTCTGGTTGAGATTCTCTCTCTCCCTCTTCTGTGCCCCTGTCCCTACTTGTGCTCTCTAAATAAATAAATAAATAAATAAATAAAATCTTTTTAAAAAGTGGCTATATATATATCCCTTTTGTTTCCCTGTGCATAAAATGGATTCCTTCCTCAAAGTATTTCTGTAAGCAATATATTTTTTGATATGAATAAAGATTCTAGAATAGTACTTGATGTAGCATACATTAAGTAAGGTATCAGTATTCAGTTCATCTTCCAAAGTAGAACTTAACAATTACCTTTAGAAAATTATATAGCACAGAAAATGGCTGGGTTGGCAGAAGGTAACCTTGGCATCACACCTGAACGAGAAAAGTCTAGAAGGTTAAGACTGTCTGGTTGTCTAGCTGTTCTGATGATTGATCAAGGAGAAGGCTGGCATTAGGAAAAGTCTGCTTTCCCCAAGGTGTTTAAGGACAAAGGCTAAATAAACTTGTTCATTGTGTGGTCTTAAAGGAACTTAGTCCAAAGAAGGTTGGTCATATGGTGGAAAGTTGGCTCCAAAGATTTTGGTGTAAATGCTCAAAACCAGGGTGATGAGATGATATTTATAAAAGACAAGCTGAAGGAGACATTATCTGAATTTAGGAAACCAGGCCTTATCCCAGGGTGGGGTCAGGGGTTGGGTGGGAGTGGGGACTAAGTTTGAACATTTTTCAAGTCTACATTTCAGATATAAATACCTATTGTGTTCTAGGAAGATCAAAATAAAAAATCCATTTTTCTTGGTTGAGTATCATTTCTTCTTCCTCTTACAACTCCTCCCTTTTTCCTGCCTTTTTTTTTTTAAACCCCTGGGAAGCTAGCAGCAGCTTATTTAATGAAGTGGAGTAGTAGAGATTGGCAGGAGAGCAGAGAAGTCAACCATACACTCCACCAAAAGGTTTTGCCACCAAAGCCTTTTGAAGGTTCACATGGGTCAGAACTGGGAGTTTTTCATCATACCCAAAATGAGAGTCTACTGACTGAAATGTTATCCTTTTAAAGTGACAGAGATGGGAGAACTTTTTCTCTACTTCCCTTTGCAACAAAATTCAGAAGGGTTGTCAGTATCTGCCCGCTAGTGCTTTTTTGAATCCAGCACCAGCCAGACTTTCACCCACATTATTCCACACAAATTGCTTCATCAAGGTCATAGATTACTTCCCAAACATTGACAAATCCAGTGGTTTCATCTCCAGTCTCATCTTATTTGATACAAAGCCATCATATAACATACCACCTTTCTCCTTTGTACGTTTTCCTCATTTGCTTTCTAGAATCCCATCTATTCAGGTTTTCTTCCTACAGCACTAGCTATTTCTTCTTAGTCTCTCTAGTTTTCCCAAATTACCTCTAAATTCTGAAGTGCTCTGGAGTTTGATCCTTGGACTTACCTTCCCAAGTATTTGTGGGGTTCTGATGAGTGGTCTAGGGTAGTATCGGAATCACTGCACTTATAAGTTATATTTAAAGCTTTGGGACTAGATAAACTCTCCTAAAAAGCTTTAAATATAACTTATAAGTGCAGTGATTCCGATACTACCCTAGACCACTCATCAGAACCCCACAAATACTTTATTGTATATTCAGCTTATTCACATAGATGTTCATTGGCTTCTCACACAAACTTAACTCTTGATCTCAACCTGCCCACTAGGCCTGTATCTAAGTTGGTCTTCTTCCATCTCCAGGTACAACAACAACAATCCTCCAGGTGCTCAGGTCAGGAAACTCTGAAGTTGTTCTGGATTTGTTCTTCTGACATCCTGCATCCAATTTACTCACATAAAATCAACCCCACATTCAAGGCAATCTTTATTCCCATTTCTCTAGGTCACTTGTTACCAACATATTATAAAACTTTAAAAAATTGTTTATGTTTCATGTTTTGTTTCTTGCTGTATTACCTACACCTGGCAAATGAGAGATGCTCAAGAGATATTTAAATAAATGAATTAATGAGAATGATTGGAGTAATCATGGGACCTGTCAGAGAGCTCATGGAGAGGAAAGGAAGGACATGTTCCCCAGAGCTGGCTTGAAAGGGAACTAAGTGAGGAGGAGGGTGAGGGGAATAAAGTTGTACATCTTTTTCTTTTTCTTTTTTGCTACATCTTTTAAATGTTGCTACATCTTTTAAATATCACTTTTAACTTAATAAAATATATATATATATAAAATAACTATAATGAGAACATTGCACATTGCTATTAATTTGATGTTTAAAATTCATTTATTCACTTTCACTATTAAATAGAATGCATATTACCTTTATTTGTACTAATATTTGTACCTTTATCTGTGCTTTAGATACTTCAAGTGTACTAACCCAACATTTCATGTTTTTGGTTATTATTAGTTTTTCTTAGATTTCATTGTAATTATTTGTTGACATGCTTATTCCTTAGACTATATGGTCTACAAAGGCAGTTATGTCTTAGATTTTCGCTTTTTTTTTAAAGATAACCTTGGTACCTAACTATGCACTTGACACACAACAGGAACTAAAATAATGCTTGTGAAATTTATTTTTAATAAGCATTCGACTGTGTTATCTCTTTTAACATAAACAGTACACACTAAAGGATTCTCAGAACATGTTAGCCAGGGATTTTTCTATCCAAGCAAGTTGCTCTCCACACATAAAGGCTACAAATACAGAATTTTTATGCAAGAACACTAGGAATATTGTTTTCCTAAGCCCTCCTTGAAAAAATACTAGTTCTCTAACAAATCAAGTATATTTTAGCAAAATAACTAGCAGTAAGCATTGAATATATTTAATTACAAATGTAAGCCCAAAGAAGTGATACAGATTTAAAAAATTGGAATGTAAATGTTAAATGGTTCCAGCATAGAAATGGTATAAAGAATAATAAAAATTGGGAGAAAGGAGGAGCAGTAATACTAGGAGTAGAATAAGCTCAGTGATTCCTCATCTGTGAGGATGAGGGTCAAAGAATATCCTTAAAGTTACTATTGGAAGTGAAATTTTTAGCACACTTAAGAGAAAAAAGTAATCATTCAGTTAGAAAACGACTGTTAGCAATATGTAAGAGATAACAGATACAATCTAAAAGAGGAAGGTCGTGGGATACCTGGGAGGCTCAGTTGGTTAAGCTGCTGCCTTCGGCTCAGGTCATGACCCCAGAGTCCTGGGACTGAGTCCCGCATTGGGCTCCTTATTTGGCAGGGAGACTGCTTCTCCCTCTCCCTCTGCCTGCCACTCTGCCTGCTTGTGTGCTCTCTCTCTCTCTCTCTCTGTCAAATAAATAAATAAAATCTTAAAAAAAAAAAAAGAGGAAGGTCTTGTATTAATGATGTTGTATTAAAGTAGAAGTGTAAAGTTAACTACTAAAACAAAAATACAAGACTTCTAAAATTTTAGAACTACAAAAAGAGGCAAAGAAAACATTATAAAGACAGACCACACACAAGCACACACACATATATGTAATTTATACATGTTTATATATGTATTCACATTATGTAAATTATATAATGTTCATATATTATACATTATATGTTGTTTTGTATGCTATTGATTATATATTATAAGGTAAAATCTGAAATACTGCTATATGTCTTTTTTTAAATAAGTATAAATGGGCTTAACTATTACAAAAAAGATTTTTACTGTGAGTTACAATGCTTTGCTATAGAAAAGTGATATATCTAAAACAAATATATTCAGAATGGTTAACATAAAATATGGATTGGGTAAGTCAGGGAAATACAAATTACAGAAAATCACAGATAGTGCTCTTGCTCTCAGACAATGTAGAATCTAGGCCCAAAATATTGTAATGCAAAGGTATAAGATCCAATAATCTAATTAGATCCAAGCTCTAATACTTAAGAGTATGTGTGGACATACACTGTTGCAGTGTATTTCATGTCACAAAAATTACACATGATATGGAAGGGGGAGGGAAAAGAGTAAGTTAACAGTGTAGAAACCCAACAGGCTTGGCCACAGCCACATGGGAAAGCTTACCATCATTGGTGATAGGTCATGTTGATAGCATGTATCCTTGGTATGATTTAATGAAAATAGCAGCGTCCCTCTGTGGTTTTCTTCCCCAAGACTCACAACTCCAGTCTAATCTCATGAAACATTTTAGACAAACTCAAAATGAGGGAAATCCTTCAAAATACTAGTACTCCTCAGAACTGTCAAAGTCATCAAAAGCAAGGAAAGTAAGAGAAATTGTCACAGCCAAGAGGAGCCCAAGGAGACATGACAACTAAATATAATGTAGTATCCTGGATGGGATCCTGAAACAGAAAAGGATACTAGGTAAAAACTAAGCAATCTTAAAAATATATGGATTTTAGTTAGTCATAATATATCCTTATTGGTTCATTAACTGTAACAAATGTACTAATATTAGATGTTAAAAATAGGGATATATGGGAACTCTATTATTTTCATGATTTTTTCAGAAATCAAAAACTGTTCTAGAAATAAAGTCTAATTAAATTTTTTTTGCCTGGTCATGTGTATTAAGGAGGGTACATATTGCATGGAGCATGGGGTGTTATACACAAACAATGAATAATGGAACACTACATCAAAAACTAATGATGTACTGTATGGTGACTAACATAACACAATAAAACAATTTAAAAAACTTTTTAAAAAAACAGTAAGTTGGGACGCCTGGGTGGCTCAGTTGGTTAAGTGGCTGCCTTCGGCTCAGGTCAGGATCCCAGCATCCTGGGATCGAGTCCCACATCGGGCTCCTTGCTCGGCAGAGAGCCTGCTTCTCCCTCTGCCTCTGCCTGCCACTCTGTCTGCCTGTGCTTGCTCTCTCTCTCTCTCTCTGACAAATAAATAAAATCTTTAAAAAACAGTAAGTTTAGTGTGTATTGCTAACTTTGTAGAATATATTCCAATTAGTTTGTGTTTACATAAAGAAAGGGTAGGAATTTATAAAAGAAACTAATAAAGGAGATTATCTACAGGGAAGATGGTGAAGGGGAAGAGGATAGATGTTCCCTGAGGCGGGAATAAGGCTTCTTAAACATGTATCTTTTTATATAGTTTTTTTTTTTTTAAATACATGAATGTCTTAATTTTTAAAATGCACACAAAACAGTAGTAATTGACTGGAAATTTCTTATTAAAATGGCCCAAATTTCAATCCACCATGTTAGAGTCATGCAAGTTCAGAAAATATTGATTCCCAAAGTACATACATTTTTAATTGTTTCAACTCTGTTAACATGTCTGGGTAGCACCCTGGCCCAGATAGATGAGTAACGAGTAATTAAGCATATAATTTTACACTCTATTATAATTCTAGTCTTAAAATTTTACAAAATACTTTAATATCTGCTATCTCTTTTATTTGACTTTTTTAATAAGTAAAAAAAGATTTCTTCCCTTCCTTCCTTCCTTCCTTCCTTCCTTCCTTCTTTATCTCTTTCCTTTTTCTTTTCTTTATTCTTTTCTCTTTTTCTTCTTCTCCTCTCCTTTCCTTTCTTTTTAAAGGAAATTTGAGTCTTAGAAAGATAAAAGGACTTCATTTGTCATGTGAAAGTGGCAGAGGAAAGAGGTGATAAGCGAATCAAATTTTTTCTAGTTCCTAATTCAGTGTTTTCCACTATATTTGGAGGTCTATGTGAAAGTACAAACGTTTGGTAACATCCTCATGGTCATACATCTGCAATACTTTGTTCTCTTGAGAGAGAAGGTTGCAGTGTAGTTACCCGCAGTCTAGAAATAAATTGAGTAGCAACCAGTCAAGCTGTGACCAGGTAACAGTGAGAGAGTAACTGTTTTTAGGTAGGATTGGCTAGATTTGAACCAACAACATGCACAAGTAGATTGATAATGTTTACAAACCATAAGAACGATCAGGCACCTAATAATAAAGTCTGAATATTTCCTCTGCTGATTTTCTTTAATCTTGAAAAACTTCCAGATAAACTTTTAAATAAACTGTTATGGGTGCATTTCCATTGCTATCTTCCCTAGACTGTGTGTGACTGAAGATCATCACTTCAAGGATAGACGGTCACAGAATCATACAATGCAAATTCTCATACTCCAGACTTGCTTCTTTTCTTGGATATATTAAAGGATCACTATTATCTTTATATTATCAAGATATGTGTTAAAATAACTTGATTTTTTTTTCTCCCCTTTAGATATTTAGTCTGCCATTCCCATTTCTTGGTCTAACTACCAGAGAAATAAAAAGCCATTCAAGTTCATCTTTCTGATAATATTTAAATGAATACCATCCTTAATCACTATCAGATACAATTACAGAAACTCAACAAGAACAAAATACGGTCAAGACTGTGACAGGACAATACACTCTCAAGAACTCAGACACAGGGGCGCCTGGGTGGCTCAGCGGGTTAAAGCCTCTGCATTCAGCTCAGGTCATGATCTCAGGGTTCTGGGATCGAGCCCGGTATCTGGCTCTCTGCTCCGCAGGGAGCCTGCTTCCTCCTCTTCTCTCTCTGCCTGCCTCTCTGCCTCCTTGTGGTCTCTGTCTGTCAAATAAATAAATAAAATCTAAAAAAAAAAAAAAAAAAAAAAGAAAGACACAAATTGATTTTCTAGGTACATGGATAAACAAAAGGAAAGTTCTAGCCCCTTAAAGCTTCCAATCTTTTAGAAGAAAAAATAAAGCAGACGTTATATAAATAAACATTTTTGTGTAATTGCAAATACTGGCAAGTGATATGAAGAAAAACAAGCTGATTAGGATAAAATTAATATTTGAGGTGGAACTAGAGCTAAATTCTGGTAATTAATTAAGCATAAGCCAGACTATGCAGGACAGGAGACAAAGATCGAGGTATTTGCTTCAGATTTTACAAGAGACCTAACATGGAAAATTTCCACATAATTAAGGAAATAATTAAGGAACCAAACAAACATGAACATTTTTCCTATGGCTGAAATTTAGTGAATGAAAAGAAACACATTTTTTTTTTCTAAAGGTAACTAGCTCTTCCACATGCAATCTGAAGTGTATTTCTCTTAGTAGATTATCAGGACCGTATGGAGTTAGGTTATATTCTAGTGCAATTTATTTATTTATTTATTCATTTATTTATTTATTTTTAAAGATTTTATTTATTTATTTGACAGAGAGAGATCACAAGTAGGCAGAGAGGCAGGTAGAGAGAGAGAGGAGGAAGCAGGCTCCCTGCCGAGCAGAGAGCCCGATTCGGAAATCGATCCCAGGACCCTGAGATCATGACCTGAGCTGAACGCAGAGGCTTAACCCACTGAGCCACCCAGGCACCCCTCTAGTGCAATTTAAAACAAAAACAAAACAACTAAGTAGTTCTAAGAAGGGTTGTGCAATAATTGAATTTGGCTGATTTGTGGCGAATCACTGCAGAAAACTGTTTGAATACTAGGTAAGTGACTATTGCAATATTAGTCCGTATGAGAAACAGAATATTGGACTAGGCTAGAGTATTAGATGAGTATTTTCCTGCCATAATGTGCAATGACAACCTCAAAAATCACAGGCGTTTATTTTTACCACTCATGGGTCTGCAGGTACCCTGAGGACTCAGTGGCTTACCTTGAGCATTGGAAACAGATCTGTTCCCTGTATCTACCCTTTTTCCTGGGACCACCAGCTTTCCCAGAAATCTTATTTTCAAGGCAAATGGGCAGAAGTGCAAAAGTCTAATCCAAATTACATAAGTACATTAAAGCCCCTGTTAGATGGAGCATACATTATGTATGTATGCATTCCTTTAGCTAAAGCAAATCACATGACCAAGCAAAACATCAGATAGGGAAATGAGTTTAGCTATTTTAGTGGGAAGTACAATGTCATGTCGCAAAGAAAGTATGTGTAAAATTCTGTAACAGACAATGAATGCAGAATATAATCAAAGAGATTATTATAATAGATTGGATGTATGACATATTTGGGGGGTGGTATCTAATTAGATATGAAAGATGAGAGAGGAAGTTATAAATGATGATTCCCACATTTTTATATAAATAACTGCATAGATGCAAATGCCATTTACTGATAGAAGAAGACTGGAGTAAGAGGAGGTTGGGATGAGAAGACCAGTATTGCAGTCTGAGATATGTCTGAGCATTAGACAAGTGATACAGAGGTAGGTAACTGGATGTTCATGTTTGGAGTCAAAGTGTGGTTAGGACTAGAGTCACTGGCATATCAATGGTGTGTTTGTCTTGTTTTCTTTCTTTCTTTTTCTTTTTTTCCTTCTCACTCTTTTTTCTTTCTTTCCTTTTTTATTGCTTCTTTTACAACAAAAAGAAGTAAACGGTAGAAGCAGCAGTGAGGAAAACCATGAGCCCCATTCTGGCCCACATGAGGCATGTGAGAGAATAAATTTCTATAATGAAAGGAGTTTTTAGGGAAGAAAGTGTGCTCAGGAACCAAGTGGTCAAGCCAAAGCAGGGGAGTTTTAGAGAGTCAAGGGAAGGATTTAAGAAGATGAAAATTTGGGTTAGATTAAAAGATGGAACAATATGGAAATAAAATTTTTATAAACAAATGACCAAAGAAATGTAAGGATTCACTTTTGACTAACAAACAGAGAGGGAAGACATCATTTCCAACTTTTAAATAAGATATTGTATAACATTTCAAGATACTTATGAAAGAGGGGTGCCTGGGTGGCTCAGTGGGTTAAAGCCTCTGCTTTTGGCTCGGGTCATGATCCCAGGGTCCTGGGATCGAGCCCCACATTGGGCTCTCTGCTCTGCGGAGAGCCTGCTTCCTCCTCTCTCTCCCTGCCTGCCTCTCTTGCCTACTTGTAATCTCTGTCTGTCAAATAAATAAATAAAATATTTTTTTAAAAAGATACTTATAAAAGAATAGAATAATCACCATTTTCATTTTCTTAGTATCTTTTATCTTATTCAAATGCGTATTTCCCTATTCCATTAGATTATTGTAGTTAAGTCAACTGATAAAAATTTTAAAGGGAAATTTAATATTCTTTCTCTATCACTTTCAAATCCTACCTTTTATGTTAATGAATACTAACAGTTTTTTTAAAATTTTCTATACATTTTTATGGTGTATGTATATATATATAAACATTTTTTCCTGTTAATTTTTTTCATATAAACTTGTTTTATTCACTTGATGATGTATCTTGAAATATCACCCCGATTCAATAGTGTAGCTCTATCTTCTTGTTTATGATAGCTGTATAATGCTACTTATTTGTACAATATTAATTCAATATTTCTCTTAATGATGAACATACATATGTTTTAAGAGTTAATATTTTCATCTGTTATTAGTTTTAGTTTTGTTGGCTACAAACAATGTTTTCTTTGTATATAGTTTCTTATATACAAAAACTTTTATATTTGCAGATAGATTTCCAAAACTAAGATAACTGCTCCAAGGAAGATGAAGACTTTTAAAACAATTTTAGCACACCCTATTTCATTTGTTTTGTTTCTTAAATTCCACATATGACTGAAGTCATATAGTATTTGGCTGGCTTATTTTGCTTAGTGTAATAGTCTCTAGCTCCATTCACATAGTTGTGAATGGCAAGATTAAAAAAAAAAAAACAAAAAACAAAAACAATAACCAAAAAAAAGGGGGGCGACCAAGAAATAGACTCTTAGCTATAAAGAAAAAATTGATGGTTACCAGAGAGGATGTAAGTGGGGAGATAGGTTAAATAGGTGATGGGGATTAAGGAGTATGCTTTTGTGTTGAGCACTGGGTGTTGTATGGAAGTGATAAAACACTAAATTCTACACCTGAAAGTAATATTATATTGAATGTTAACTAACTGAAATTTAAATAAAAACGTGGAAGAAAAAAATAAAATAAAAATTTTAGGTACATGTGCTACTTTACTTAATCTGAAAATTTGTAGCGATTCATATTTCCACCAAAAATATATTATTGTCCATTTATCTGTATCATTTCCAGCATTGGGTGTAATTGTTTCTGTTGTTGTTAGTCTGATCCCTCTTTTTTAAAACTAATTTTTTGGTGACTGTGTTATTAATTTATTATGTAAATATTTCCTATGTCTTAGACTACAAGGCATTAAGGATATGGTGGCAGGCAAGATAGAAATATTGTCAGCCTTCCTGGAGTCCAGTAGGCCAGGAGTTAGTTTATTATTAATTAACAAACTTATTTATTGTCACAAAGGTTGTCAGAAGAAAAATAACATGGCGATAGGAATATTGTCTGCTAAGGTTTTCCAGAGTATGTAAGAGCTAAGCCTAAATCTAATGGGTGAGTATGAAGCATTCAGGTGAGGAGAGAGGGAATGGAAAATCCCTTCCAAGCAGAGGAGGTAAATCAAGAGCAAGGTCTCAGAACTAGAGAACCTGAATTCTCTAGGGTAAAGGAGACCCCTGTAGTATACAACAGTTGGCCTCTTAAACCAAATTAAGGAGCAATGAGCAATAACAATAAGAAAACAATGGAGGGGCACCTGGGTGGCTCAGTGGGTTAAGCCTCTGCCTTTGGCTCGGGTCATGGTCTCAGGGTCCTAGGATCGAGTCCCATATCAGGCTCTCTGCTCAGCAGGGAGCCTGCTTCCCCCTCTCTGCCTGCTGCTCTGCCTAGTTGTGATCTCTCTGTCAAATAAATAAATAAATCTTAAAAAAAAAAAAAGAAAACAGTGGAAAGGTTTATGCAGGACAGTGACATTACAAGATTTGTATTTTAGAAGGATTGCTTGGTACTGTGCAAAACTGATTGGCTAAAAGTGGATTCAAGAGAAGCAATTCAAGGTAGGGTTGTTACACCCCCAGAGCGAGATAGTAGGAGAGGTGATGGAAAGAAGGAATTGGAGTGGGTAAAGTGTATAAGTGCTTTTTGTTTAATTGGATGAGCCAAGTGAAGTAGACAGGAGTGATTAAAAGATATTTCCCAGATTTCTCATATCAACAATTCACTGAGTGGTAGTTCTGTTAACTAAAAAAGAATATTCTCTAGCTCATAACTGTGAGCCAAGTTTCCAGGCAGCAATGGGTTTAATTTCAAACATGTTGAGTTTGAGTGCCTGCCAAATGCCCTAGTAGAGCTGTTTAATTGACAGCTGGGTAGATGTGTCTGCAATTTATGGATATGAGTTGGAGATAAAAGTTGTCCTTCTTTTGGTTCCTTTGTTGATGATAGATTCCCAAAGTGGGTCAAATGGCCTTTAACACTCTTATGGTTGTCAGCATTCATTACTATAATTTTTACAAAAATAATTCTCATTTACATTCCTACTAGTAATCTATGACTATCCCATTTTATCTCATAATTACTATCATTGAATAATGACATTAATATAGTTTATCTCTAAGTAGGTGACTGAACACAGTTTGTTTTAATTTTCACTTCTTCAGTTTGCATGGTAAACAAGTACAAGGTATGCTTAATTAATTTTATTTCCTCTTGAGTGAATTGACTATTCCTGTCCTTTGTCTAGATACTGCTTGTGCTGTCACCTATGCATTTGAGCTAATTCATTAAGTAATCACTTGTTGTGTACTTATCATCATACATTACACAGTTACAAAACAGTTTGGAGCTCAGAGTAAAAATGTATAGACACATTCTCTGCCTTCTGATCCTGAGAAACAAGAACTATAATATTAAAATAATATGTGCTTAGTGCAATGAAAGAGATGTGTCCAGGTATTATCTTTTTAAAAAATTAACATATAATGTATTATTTGCTCCAGGGGTACAGGTCTGTGAATCATCAGGCTTACACACCAGGCTTAGACATCTTGAGGGACACCTGACCCAAACTGGGCATTGAATGGGACTGAGAAGGAAGCAACACCTGAGCTGAAAAGCAGTGGTAACTAAATCAGGAAAGAGTGCATTATGGGGAATGTTGGGGATGTGTTGAGAGTAGGGTGTGTCAGGTAGAGGTAATATATTGTAAAATGGCAGAGAATGTATAAAGAACATTGCTCAGGTACAAAAATTATTTCAGTAAAGGTATGGCATTGAGTGGAAAAGCAGATAATGGCAAAAATAATGCTATAAAGATGAAGAGAGGTGAGATTACAAAGTTAGATGTGTGGTAAATCTGTATTTCCTCAATATTTTACTTGATACATCCATCTCAGAAACCATTCTACTATATACAGAAACCACACTTAATGCCCCATGATCCAAATAAATAATGGAATCATAGAATGAAATTTGATACAAGGTATTACATTTTCATGCTTTTTGACCATGTGAATGGAGAGATCAATGAAATAAGGATTTTGTTGTTCATGTATAGATACAAAAAAATTAAGCTGGATTATATTCTATTCCATTTATGTCCCAAACTTTCTTCTTTCAAGTCTTAAGTCCATCCCCCTAGTACAAATGTTCAGTGAGTTTCGAATGTTTCAAGGTTAATTGTCTACAAAGTTTATAGTCTTACAGATTTCCATGGACCAATACAAATTGGGAAATATGGGTTAATTTTATAGAATGTTAAAGACTCTATTCATGCAATCAGAATTTATAGAAATGAAAAATATGGAATTTGAAATAACTAGCAACCAATTGATAGTTTCTGCATTCCATATTTTCAGACATGCCTTCATCTTCTTTTGGGAAGTAAAAACCACACAAATTTTAGGTTGCAATTATCTACCAGACAGTTCATCTGTAGGATGCCAAATAGGCTACTGATGAATGAAAAAACCAAAACCAAAAAGCTAAACCAAAAAAAAAACCAAAACAAAACAAAAAAGAAACAAAACAAACAAACCCTCAAAATCTGCAATCTGGCCCACACAGAAGGATTGGTCGTTACTTCTTATTTAGTACGTTTGCTTAGATTATGCTTAATTTTCTTCAGAATCTTCATTAATAGCTAACTCATCAATTTAGGAACATATAGTTTATAAAGCTAAATAGGGCAACCAAATAGCTAACATTTTAACAGAAAACTATGTTTTAGGATCTTGGTCGCATTGTCTTGTCTTAAATTTGTAACATAAAGCCAGGACTTTAAACAGAAAAGTATACATCTACATACTGCAAGGCATGTTTTTTTTTTTTTTTGTGGGAATATGTTTAGTAACATTTGCTTAGTTCATAATCTTTGTCATCCTATGTATTCAAATAGAAAGGGATTTGCCATCAAATCCTGATTAATTTTTTTGTCATGCAGTCTTCATATGGTCTCTTTAAAAGTCTTTGCAGAAGGCAATTTTTACTTCAGCCACCTTGACTGGTGGATATCCAATCTAATCCCATCCAAACTCCTAGTTTGCAGTATAGAAATGAAAAAGAATTTCTTTCACTGTAAAAATAAAGTCTAAAAACTTACAAAATATAATTACCTAATCAAAACGAGGTAGCCTAAATAAATAAATATCAAGAAACATTGTGAACACCATTTATACTTATGCCTAAAAGTAACCCATGCTACCACATCAGATGTGGAAAGACAGGAGCTTGAAGCCAATGGCTTATACTAATAAATGCTGTGTTATGCTTACAGGTATGTTGTAAACTTAGGTTATTTTTAAATCTACTATAACTATTCCAGCTTAATAAATCAATAGAATTCTCACTAGAATTGCTGAATTGATAAATGCTAGTATTGATGAATATTAGAATTCAACTCATGAATGTGTTTTCTAAGTGTCCTTGAACAAGTATTCTGAGTTCCGTCTACGTGTTAAGTACCATTCTAGGTGCTGAAGATACAGAGGCAAACATGATTGACAAAAACCTTGCCATCAAGGAGATTATATTCTTTTAAGGAAATAGGACCATAAGTAAATAAAGGAAAGAATAAATAAATAAGCTTATTTCAAACTGAGATAAGCACCTTTTAGTAAATAAAGTACTGTAAGGAGATAGAATTTTATACAGAATGACTTTCATAAGACGTTAACATTTACAGTAAGTCTCGAAGATAAGGAAAAGCCAACAATGCCTATTATAAATCACAGTGGAAAGGTCAAGTAGATGAATGAATGTATGAGTATGATGCTGAGGGGAACAAAACAGAGATATAAATTTTGGAGTCAGAGTATATAGTACTATTTAAATCCATGGAAATATAATTATTCAGGAAGAAAATAGACAAGAGGACAGGGTTCAAAACCAATCCCTGGACACCACAATATTTTGTGTAAGGGTATTTTATACAATAAAAAGCCAAAGGGTCACAAAGAAAAGTTATAAGGATATAAAGTCTCAAAGCCTAAAGAGGGAGAACTTTATCAACTGTGTTGCCTGTGACAGAAATTCGAATGAGAACAGATATGTTTCCATTGGACTAGAGAATAAGGAGGTAGTAGTAATCATTAAAGTAATTTCAGTGAAGGGGGAAGAAAGCCATATCAGACTAGTTTGAGGAGTAAATGGTAGAGATACATAGATTTACTATTTAGCATATAGAAAATATTTTCAAGAAAGGGCTTCAATACAAAGATAAACATGTTGGAATGATAGCTGAAGGAGGATATAAGTTTAAGAAAAAGTACACTGATGATGCAGAAGAGAGAGGAGATGAAGTCCATAAGCAAGTGAGAGGTTATAGGATCTTGTGTCCAAGTAGATATGTTAATATTATATAGCTTCAAGGACAACTCTTAATTAAAATATAGGGGGGAAATCATATGAATACAGAAAAGGATTTGTGTATTTGATGGTAGGAATATGAGGTAATATTTATTTAATTGCCTTTCCTAAATGAATAAAAATTGAGATCGTGGGCTGAAAAAGAAAAAAAAATGCCAACTTGATTTAAATTGTTACCTTTAAAAAAATTTTTTTAAAGATTTTGTTTATTTATTTGAGAGAAAGAGAGCACAAGCAGGGTGAGTGGCAGAGGCAGAGGGAGAAGCAGGCTCACTGAGCTGGAAGCCTGACATGGGGCTCCTTCTTAGAACCCCAGGATCATGACCTGAGCTGAAGGAAGACACTTAATCAACTGAGCCACCCAGGTGCCCCTAAATTGTTATCTTGATGGGTGGGAAAACAAATTTACTCGAAAAATGTAGAATAATGGCTATTTAGCAGTAAGTATCCACTTGAAATCTGGGCTCAAGAATTTAAAGTGAGTCCCAAGATGTAAGGTTCTGTTTTCTCCATCTGTATTCATGTGTTGGGGTCCAGACATGGGACTTATTAAATTTGGGGTTTACATTGAGTGCTGTTTGGTATAATAAATTAAAGCAGATAGGAGAAACTAGAGGCTGTGTGTGTGTGTGTATGTGTGTATGTGTGTGTGTGTGTGAGAGAGAGAGAGAGAGAGAGAGAAAGGTAAATCTAAAAGTATGATTATCATGATGGATCACTGAATTGTGCCTGAGTAAGGAAATGAGGGCATTGAAGGGGCAAGAAAGCAGAAACAGTTGGGCCAATAGTTTACAGATACTGATGACACTGAAGTTGGATGACAAGTACTAAGGACCTGGAAAAAAAAAAAGTAGTACTAAGATAATGGAAATCAGAATGAAATAACAAAGAAAATTTAGTTAATTCATTACTTGAACAATGGTGACCATCTAAACCCCAAGCCCAAAGATGCACATATAAGAAAATAAAAAATATATGCAGTCCTGGATATACTTAAATACTATCTCCACCAAGAAGCTAACAGATCAAGAAACATATATCCTAATGAAAAAAAACACATAGGTTTACAAATTAAATTTTTATCACTCCGTGATGATAAGTAAATAATCCTGAAACATGATTTTATAGATTATCTTATGGCACAACTATCGTGACAAAGGAAAAAATATGTTTATTTTCTCTAAATTCATAGATTTTTTTCCTTAAACACTGAAAACTTTTTTCATAATTTAGATAACATGTCATGACTCCTTAGACATGAATGAATATCTTCTTTTTGTTCCAGAGGTATACTTGTTTTTATAGATAACTCAACCAGCCCATTTTCTAAAATATAAAAATACTAAAAATATTGGTTCTATTTGTACAAGGAAACATCTGAAATAAGTGAGTATTTTCACCCACTCTCTGTCTCTGGCTAACTAGCAATTGAGTTATAAACTCCTTTGCTAAGCTGTTGTGAGTTTAGTGAATTCAGTCTGCATTTGTAAACACAGGAGAGCCTACATAAGATATGCCTAAAAACTGGGACTAAATATGCAATTACATTTTTACTATCGGGTACACTTTTTATAAGGAAGTAATAACGGAATGCCTAACTAAAAGCAGATCCACATGCTAAAATTTATTTCCCTGTACCAATTACACAAGAAATACAAGAAGGTAGAGCTTTCAAATTTCAAGTGATACAGAAATATTCTAATGCAAGACAAGAAATATCAACCATGACAGGATTTTGATTATTAACCACTGTGGCAAAGATGGTTTTATTTTTTGTTATCTTGTAAGACATATTTATATGTGTGTATGTGTACACACATATAAGATTATATATGGGTGGTATGGAGGAAGTGGGGGCTGCTGATGCATGTTCTTACAATCTCTTTGATTAATTTCTTTGTGGCTTCCCTTCTCCAGGATTATTTGAGTGTGGCTGCTATGAGTTTTATGCTTAAAACTGAGATTTCTTGGGGTGCCTGGGTGGCTCAGTGGGTTAAGCCTCTGCCTTCAGCTCAGGTCATGATCCCTGGGATCGAGCCCCACATCGGTCTCTCTGCTCAGCAGGAAGTCTGCTTCTCTCTCTTTCTGCCTGCCTCTCCACCTACTTGTGATCTCTGTCTGTCAAATAAATAAATAAAATCTTAAAACACACACACACACACACACACACAAACTGAGATTTCTCCAGGAAGAAGCTAAGAATCTTAGGACTCTGGTTTCAGTTAGAGATAGGATTTATCCTGGAGAGTACTACTGAAGCAGAAGAAGAAAAGTTTGTTTGACATGGTTACAAGATAGTGGTTATAAAAATAGACTTTGGTTTCAACTTTTCTTCTTTCTAATATTAGCATTTAAAACTATAATTTTCCATCTCAGTACTGCTTTAATTATATTCTACATATTTAATGTGTTCTATTTTAATTTTATTTTATTCAAAATACTTTCCAATTTATTTTGGGATTTCTTCTTTAACCTACGGTTATTCAGAAGTATGTTGTTTAATTTCTAAATATTTGGAACTTTTCCAGATGATTTATGGTTATTGACTTCAGATTGAATTTCCTTACCATCACATAACATGCTCTAGAAAGCTTATTCTTTTAAACTGTGTTAGGACATATTGTTTAGCATATGGTCTATCTTGATAAATGTTTCATCTACATATGAAGAGAATATATACTGCACAGATGTTTGGTGTAATACTCTCTAAATGTCAATTAGACTAAGATAGTTGATGATGTTATTTAAATCTTCTGTATTTTTACTGATATTTTTGAATAGTAATTTTGTCAATAAGAAACAGTGTTAAAATAAAATATCTAATTAGATTGTATTCATTTCTCTCTTTAGTTATACCAGATTTTGGTATAGGTATTTATTTTGAAGCTCCTTGATTAGGTGCAAGTCAATTTCAGATTATTATGTCATCCTGATGGAATGACCCTTTTATTTTATTTTTTTTAAGATTTTATTTATTTATTTGACAGACAGAGATTCCAAGTAGGCAGAGAGGCAGGCAGAGAGAGAGGAGGAAGCAGGCTCCCTGCTGAGCAGAGAGCCTGATGCGGGGCTTGATCCCAGGACCCTGAGATCATGACCTGAGCCAAAGGCAGAGGCTTTAACCCACTGAGCCACCCAGGTGCCCCGGGATGACCCTTTTATTATTAGAAAGTGCCCCTCTTTATTTCTAGTAATATTCCTTAAAATAAGTAAAATAGAAATTTAGTCATAGGTGAAATCCATAGCAGCTTGCTTTCATTTGTTGGTCTATTTTGATTGATTGATTTTTCTCTTGACTATGGGTCATATTTTCCATTTTCCTTGTATGTTTAGTCATATCTAATTACATATTGGACATTGTGGATAATATGTTGTGGACTGTATGCTCTATTATCTTCCTTTGAAGAGTGTTGATTTTACTTTAGCAGGCAATTAAATTAAAAGTAGATCATCCTGAACATATGAAAGATTAGTTTTATATGGGTAAAGATTAGTTTCAAATGGATGGTTTCATATAGAAAGATGGCTTGTTTTGATTTTGCTGTTAGTCTTAAGGATATTTTTCATCCTGGGCTGATAACTTTTCCCTTAAGTCTTAACTGTCCTGAGGCGCTAATGGAATGCCACAACTGTTTATGAAGCTCTTCTAATATAACAAGATTAAAACTTTAAATTCTGTCTCCTTTGTTGTAGGTATCAGCTAAAATAGCTGCTAAATTTTTTCAGCTTTACAAATGTTCCCTGATGCTGGGCCCTTGGGATCTATCCTACACCTGTGCATTTTAAAGGTTTAGTCAATGTTTAAAATTGCAGGAATTTCCCCTATATGCCTACTTCATTTCTGGCATTTTTGCCTTCGATTTCCTACTGTACCAGCAGTCTTAAAGGCTATCCTCTGAGATTTTGAACCAGTAAAACCGTGGCTCTGTGTTTGAGTCCAGACCACCCCAGCCCCAACAAGGAAGGACATGTAAACATAGATTTTCATTCTATGTAATTCTTTTCTTCCTAGATTGTAGCACTTCCACTTCTAGCTTGCCTTTGGGCATTCCCTAGTGCCTTCAATAGTTGGTGTTTTTCAAATGTTTTGTTCAGGATTTATAGTCATTCTTAGTGGGAGGATTAGTCAGATACAAACTAGTTCTCCATTATTGGAGCCAAAATTAGTATCAAAATGGATTTTGGAATAGCATAAACTGGTTAATTTACTTTCATTGTCTGCATATTTACTTACTACACAATGTGCTAGTAAAAGTTCCAGGTATTGGAAAGGATTCCCTAGTTTTAGTCTATCAGGAAGGATAGACTCTAATATTAGGAAGAACAAATGTCTGTGATCCAGATGTGCTCAGAGAGAACTAGTTCCAAGTGCTATGTTAGCACAATTCACGGAGCCAGGAATTCTACCTGGTCAAGTTTTCCCAGAAGAAATAATGGTTGGATTGGATCTTGACAAATGCATCAGAGGTTTACTATTTTAGGAATGATCTGAAAGTTATGAGGAAGGAAATCTTAGACAAAGCTAACATACAAAGAAGTACAAAACCAGATGGTTTATTTTGGAAAAAGCAGATGAATATAAGTGATGATTTTAGTTGGAAAGGTGTGAAGAAGTCAGATTGAGAATGATGTGTAATAGTGATAATAATTAAAAACTACTACTACCGAGAACTGATTATGCAAACACTTAGGATAAGCAGTTAGCATGTTTTCTCTATCGATTATAAATACAGTCCTCAGCAGTAGGTACTATTAGGATCCTCCATCTTTCAGATGAAGATATTGAGGTTTAGAGAGATTGAATAATTTGCACATACTCAGTTGGTAAGTGCAGAGTTGTCACTTCAACTCACCGTGTTTGATTTCTTACCCTACACACTTAACTACTCCTCTAAAAAGTTTCAAAGTGATCTCAGAAACATATAGGAAAACCTGAATCATTTAAAAGTGGTCAGTGTCATTATTTTATCTGAATTCTAGAATATTTAGCTTTATGGAAATATGGGAACTTACAGAGAAAGGAGACTAAAAGATAAGTTACAACAACATGGATGGACCCAGAAGATATGTTAAGTGAAATAAGTCAGACAGAGGAAAAACAAATACCATATGATTTCTCTTATGTGTGGAATTTAAAAAACAAAGCAAATGAATAAAGAAACAAAAGCAGAAACAGACCCATAAACATAAAGAACAAACTGATGGCTACTGGAGGGGATCCGTGAAATGGGTGAAAGGGAGTGGGAGATACAGACTCCCAGTTATGGAATGAATAAGTCATGGGGATGAAGGGCACAGCATAGGGACTAGAGTCAACCATACTGTAGTAGCATTGCACGGTGACAGATGGGAGCTGCACTGGTGGTGGGAATAGCATAAGTGTGGACTTGTTGAATCACTGTGTTGTACACCTGAAACTAATGTAACATCATGTGCCAACTATACTCATATTAAAAAAAAGTTGCTAAATTCTACATGTAACACTTTATAAAGGCATTCAAGTTACCCAGCACTTCACTACTATTTCGTGAACTCAAACTTTTCATGGGTTTATTATTTATAAGGAGACAAAGGACTCAAGAGGGTGGCAGATTAGGCCAGACAATTCGTATGTTCTTAAATTTAACAGCATCATACAATAATTTAGAGTCTATAACTCTGATTGCCATTATCCTTCCCTCTCTTCCCCATACCATTTTGTGAAACACTACCTAATATATAATAGAGAACGTTCTGATTAACCTCAGTGATCAATGATAGTTCCTGCATTCTTAGCCAGTTTCAGATTAGAGTTTGTCCTGATAACTGCTCTCTCCATCATCTTTAGTGATTATACATAAAGGATACAATTAGAGGCAGGCTAAATGCCAGTCACCGCTGATGAAGAGATTTGGTATAAAGACTTCATGATTCTATTTTTAGACAGCATTGACGTAGAGTCCTAGTCTTTTACACAGTAGGAATGGAATTCAAAAAGCCAAATAAAACACTTCAAAAATAAAGTTTTAAGTCATAAACCTAGTTTGATTCTACTTATAAGGTCTATTCTGTCTCTACTTCAGTTCAAATACCTATAAAATGCATGTGGCATTTTGGACATTACTTTATTTAGTAACTGTCTTTGAATTATTCCTTTAGAAATTTTTCTGAGTAAGTGGTGTTTTCACTTTACACTTTTTGAAAAATGATGTATTCCAGATGTCATAAAATGAATAAAATAACTGAGGTTAAGAACAGACTACCTAGATTTCATTTTTTTGATTCATCATGTCTCAGTTGTATGACTTTGCATTAATTTTTCTTAACCTGTCTTCTTCAGTTTATTCATCAAAATGTCAGAGATAAGAGTGCTATCTTACAAGGTCCTTGTAAGGATTGAATAAGATAATAAATTCAAAGAACTTCAAACATTGTAAATATCCTAATAGTACAGTTATAAATGTTGGGAATTTTCTCTGATATTTACTTAGATGTCCTGCATTCATTATAAATCTATTCATAATTATCTTGCATTTTCACAGATATTATTGGAAGTTTCTAGTTTCAGATCCTTAAGATCCTATAATTATGTCATAATATTTATTATGTTTGTCTGAAATTTACTTTTTTCAAGAGGAGAGTCATTTATGTGACTTCTACTAATTTGAAATACCAATTTGAATAGAGAGAAGTCATTTTAGACCCATCTTTGAAATAAATTGGGGTAGATAGCTCAGATAAATGTATTTTTTTTTGTCTTAAAAGGAAATGCTGACCTGCCTGTATTCATTCTGTAAGGCTGCCATGACATATAACCACAAACTCCATGGCTTGCAACAACAGAAATTTATTTTCTCACAGTTTAGGAACCCAGAAGCTGAAATCAAGACATCATAGGATTGGTTTCTTCTGGAGGCTCTCGGAGTCTGTTCCATGTCTCTCTTTGCTGCTAGTAAAGGCTAGCAATCCTTGGAATTTCTTGGCTTATAAATGCTCACTCTACAATTTATTTCCATTTCATCTAGGTAAAGGATCTGCTTTTGATCTTGATGAAGTCCCAAAAGTTCACTTTTGCTTTTGTTTCCTTTGCCTTTGGAGACATATCTTGAAAGAAGTTGCTGTGGCTGATATCAAAGAGGATACTGCCTATGTTCTCCTCTAGGATTCTGATGGATTCCTGTCTCACATTGAGGTCCTTTATCCATTGCGAGTTTATCTTTGTGTACGGTGTAAGAGAATGGTCGAGTTTCATTCTTCTACATATAGCTGTCCAATTTTCCCAGCAGCATTTATTGAAGAGACTATCTTTTTTCCACTGGATATTTTTTCCTGCTTTGTCGAAGATTATTTGACCATAGAGTTGGCTGGGTCCATATCATTTCAGATAAATAGGGTCCATATCTGGGCTCTCTACTCTGTTCCATTGGCCTATATATCTGTTTTGATGCCAGTACCATGCTGTCTTGGTGATCACAGCTTTGTAGTAAAGCTTGAAATCAGGTAATGAGATGCCACCAGTTTTATTTTTGTTTTTCAACATTTCCTTAGCAATTCAGGGTCTCTTCTGATTCCATACAAATTTTAGGATTATTTGCTCCAGCTCTTTGAAAAATACCGGTGGAATTTTGATGGGAATGGCATTAAAAGTATAGATTGCTCTAGGCAGTATAGACATTTTAACAATGTTTATTCTTCCAATCCAAGAACATGGAATGGTCTTCCATCTTTTTATGTCTTCTTCAATTTCTTTCATGAGTGTTCTGTAGTTCCTCGAGTACAGATCCTTTACCTCTTTGGTTAGGTTTATTCCCAGGTATCTTATGGTTCTTGGTGCTATAGTCAGTGGAATCAATTCTCTAATTTCCCTTTCTCTATTTTCATTGTTAGTGTATGGGATACAGCAATGGCGGTCCTAAGGGGGAAATATATAGCTATCCAAGCCTCCCTCAAAAAAAATTGAAAAATCCAGAATACAACAGCTGTCTCTACACTTTAAAGTACTGGAGAATCAACAACAAATTAAGCCAACTCCATGCACAAGAAGGGAAATAATCAAGGTTAGAGCAGAGATGAATGAGGTGGAAACTAGAGATACAGTGGAACATATCAATGAAACTAGAAGCTGGTTTTTTGAAAGAATCAATAAGATTGATAAACCATTGGCCACACTAATCCAAAAGAAAAGAGAGAAAGCTCAAATCAATAAAATTATGAATGAAAAGGGAGAGATCACAACTAACACCAAGGAAGTAGAAACAATCATCAGAAGCTATTATAAACAGTTATATGCCAATAAGTTAAGCAACCTAGAGGAAATGGATGCATTCCTGTAAAAATATAAATTCCCAAAATTGAACCAGGAAGAAAGTGACAACCTGAATAGACCAATATCTAGTAACGAGATTGAAGCAGTGATCAAAAACCTCCCAAAAAACAAGAGCCCAGGACCTGATGGATTCCCTGGGGAATTCTACCAAACTTTCAAAGAAGAAATAACACCT
>PISX010023286.1:0-30059 GCA_004024625.1 Mellivora capensis
TAGCCCAAGTCTGGGATAGGAGAGATGTCAATGAATATTTGTTGAATTAATAAGAAAGTGGAAAAAAAAAGAAGTCATCAATCTTTCAAAGTTTTGTAAGATGTCTTCATTATTCATGCAAACAAGGGAGGAAACTGTCCACTGCCTACAGGTGATCTCCCCATGAAAGATGCTACAATATGAACCAGACCAACCAGGCTCTTATCAGAAGTGCAGTTTGAGACAATATAAAACACCAAGATTATCCAAGGATCAGGCAACTGGCACTAAAAAAAAACTGAGAGTGTATTCACCAGCTTCCTACTTCTCCCCCTCTCTCTCTGTATACATACATATGTCCTCTCCACCCTTTGACACCAGTCACTAAGACCAGGATCAATCCCATATGTGTTACTAATAAGTAAGCAGATTCCCTACCCAAAAATTACCAGCCCACTGCTTGGTTTTACTAGAATAGCTCATTTAATTCTTAAAGACTTTTCCTCTATCTCTTTTTAATGCAATATAGTATACTGCAATTAAACCAATATCAATAAATTGTCATTTTTCTCTGCATGTAGTTTTTGATGTGCAAGAATTAGGTGACAGATGAAAACAAGGATGGGTGTTGAGGAGGCCATAACTTTTCCAGGACTGGTCTTCACCATGCCATGTCAATCGTCTTTCTAGTATCACCACTGCTACATGTGTCTGCTTAGATCATTGGCCTTAAAATTAAACTTTTCCACCAGTCCCTTGAAATTACCCAGGAAAATTAAGTCAAATAGGTTCCAGAGGCCAATAGTGCATTTTAAAGATAGAGAATAAGAGAGAGGAGGGAAAAGATACGTACTTCTCTTTTATTTCAGCGAACTTTTAATTCTTTTCTCCATTAAATTTTCATGATAATGTAGTAATCTATTTCTTATCCATAATTAATTTTAGATGTAAAAGCTTAAGGGAGAAATATATTGAATGACTGTCAATCCTTCTCCCTTGCATTGGGCTAAGTGCTCTTCCTCTACCACTGGGAGACAAAAGGAAGAATAAGACATGATGCTTATCTTTCCATAACTTACATTTTTTTAGTAGCATTGCCAAATGCAAACTGAAAGAATCCAAAACAGAGCAAAAGTGCTATGTATGGCTGGAAAAGATCATCTCCAATAAGTGACCTCTTCAAAGGATACTGAAATTAATTCATTAAATTTGCAGTTCTCCCTTCAGTTTATGCTAAATTTCAAATTTCTAAATAGTTTTTTGACCAGTAAATAAAACTTGTTTTTTATTGATAGAATTAAAATAACTGCAAACTTTTTTGAAAACTAAATGTTGATTTTTTTAGAAACATAACTTAAGAATTCTTCAAACATGTTCTAATCCTAAAACATATTTAGGCTAATGCATAGGAAATGCTTTTGGTCAGTTTCTAGGTTGCCCTAAATAATAGGTATTGGACATCATTTCAGATTAGGGGAATCGTCCTTTAAAGCTGCTCGAAACTCAGAAAAGAACTTCAAGCTAGGCTTAAATCTCATTGCAAATCTCTGGATTTCAGCCCAGCATGCATCTATACCCAAAATACTACCCTAATTGTCCAAAATCACATTGAGGCTCCTGACTTTGGCACAGATTCTTGGTTCAAGGTCATTCTTAAAATTTGCTTCAGGTCCATTTTATAGCCTTTTTATTTGGAACCAAAAAATGAGGGGGAAATTTGGTTTAGTTCTTCACTGTACCAGAGAGAGATCCCTAGGCAATAGCTCTTCAATTGCAATCTTTTTTTTTTAATATTTACTTATTTATTTTAAAGAAAAGGGAGAGGGACAAAGGGGGAGGGAGAGAGAGAATCTCAAGCATGGTGCTTGATCTCACGACCTTGAGATCATGACCATAGCCCAAACCAAGTGTCAGGTGTTCAACCAACTGAGCCACCCAGGAACCCCTCTGAAATTACAATTTAATGAAATGTAAGTGTTTTACCCAAACTAGAGAGAGAGTTGTGGGGCAGGAGCAGTGTACTCTGTTGTCAACTAAATTTGGGAAACCATATACAATCTCCTAGAGTTTTGCAATTTATATTAGTATGAATTAGGCTCAGAGATTTTCTACTGTGAAAACTTGTTCACTTTTATTCAACCTAATATTTCCCAATCAGCCACAGAAACTGTGCTGTAGGAAACACCATTAATATCTCAGGGGAGACCAGTATCCTAAGAAACAAGGTTTAGAATTGCTGCCTTAAGTAAAATCTGCATGCTGAGTTGATTCCGAATTTGTTCCAAAAGCATTTTCTCAGTATTATCTACAATTATATCTAAAGTTCAAATAGGCAGATAAATGGAAAATATTACATGGTAATTTTAACATGGTAAGTATGATATTTATGCATATTGCAATATACCTCATTTGCCCTATCTTATATTAACCATAAAATATAAACTGAGTTTGTATATAGTCCTGATAAATAAACAAAGATCATTGCAATTTTAGGCATAAATTAAACTAATAGATTCAAGCCTCCTATTTGAGTATCATCTGCAATGATCTATTATTATTTCAACCCCCCTGTGCACTCTTTAGTTTGGCTTTGTTTTGATCTCAGAAGTTCTCCCACTATTATTAGTCTATTGCATTCCATTGCCCTTATTCTTCAAGTGCATCAAAACAGTTAATAGAGCCCTATTTTATGAGGATCCTTTGTGTTTAAATCCACCCTACACTTAAAATGCAAAATCTGGAGTGCCTGACTGGCTCGGTTGGTAGAGAGTGCTACTCTTGATCTCAGGGTTATGAGTTGGAGCCCCAAATTGGTGTAGAGATTACTTAAAAATCTCTAAAACAAGTAAAATGCAAAATCCATTTATTTTTTATATAAAGTCCTTTTTCCCCTTTCCTCTCTGGGCTATTTCTTCTCCTGTTTATAAAGATGTTGCCATCCTATTTATTCTCAGAAGGACACTAGCTAATGGCTCTAGCAAGTACTCATGCCCACTCTAGTAGAAGTGATTACATTCTTCTGCAGGGAAGTTGACTGGAACAGAGAACTTCCAGAGCCAGTTCTCTCCCAATATACATCAAACCAAAAGGTCTGAGAATGATATTATCTGCCTAAAAGGCAAATTTTACCTGGGCATGGATATTAAGTAATTCTCTTCTCTGCTTCTCTGCTTCCCAACCCTAATCCCTTTGTCTTTATATATTACTACATGAACCCTTTTGCACAACTAAGGTAAATAGGTAAATTTGCTTTGTTAGCAAATTAGGTATGACTTCTCTACCTAAGTCAGGTGCAGATATAATCTCAAATGTAGTAGATGTGAATCTTGGTCAAGAAACAGTTAAGTGTTCAGTGACTCTTTAATTTAGCTTTCTGAACCATGTGAAAGGCAGAGGATTTTCATTTTCCAACCTATTTTGTGTATAGGAAGACTGGATATGAACCTGGAGTACATTATGCTAAGTGAAATAATCCAGACACAGATGGACAAATACTACATGATGCCACTTATAGGAGGAATCTAAAATAGTCAAACTCATAGAAGCAGAGAGTAGAATGGTGGTGGCCAGGGGCTGGAGGAAAGGGGGAGATAGGGAGGTATTTGTTAAAGGGTACTAAATTTCAACTATGCAGGGTGACTATGTCCCAGAGATATGCTGTGCAGTGTAGTGCCTATATTTTATACTGGTACATGGTATATTTAAATATTTGCTAAAAGGATGGATCTTATGTTAAGTTTTCTTATCACAAAATAATCATAATAAATTAAAAGACTGGATGAAACTTTTGGAAGTGGTGGATATATTTATGGCATAGATTGTGGTAGTTTCACAGACGTAGAAATTAGCCAATTTGTATACATTAAATAAGTACAGATTTTTGTATGTCAATATACCTCAGTAAAGGTTTTTTTTTTTTAAAGAGAGTTTGGATGGTTCAGTAAAGGAAGGAATTCATATGGAAGCTTACTTCATTTAATGAGTTCTTTTTTCTCCATATTACTTAGATATGCACAATCCCTGCCTTTTCTTCTGTGTGCCATATGTGAAATTAAAATATAGAAAAGTATTGTATTCCACTAGTGATGAAAAAGAAGTTACTGTGCTACCAAAAGTTTCCGATACAGAGAAGGAAAGCTAGGATCCTGAGAAAAGAAAGAAAGCTTTGCTTTAATCCCAAATTCACAAAGAAAACCAACCTCTAGCTTCATATCCTTTTCACTATTCTGGATAGACCCTCTAGGCTTGTGGTTTTTTTCCCCCTGGGTTTTCTAGACCTGAGGTTATCTCTTTAAATCACTGCCTTAAACTCTGTGGGGTGGCCATAGGAGATGAGACCCTAATTTGGGGGGCATCTGGGTTCATAGTTATAAGTGGCTCATTTAAGTGCCAAGTCAGCTGGCATTGATGTCTATACTCCACGTCCCCTGCTGTAGCACCACTTGAAATCGTCAGAAGAGATTCAGACCTGCCTGTCATTGTGAGACTGTGGTACAAGACCCATTCTTCCCTGCAATGAATTCATTGCATAGCCTTCTCACATAGTAGTTACAGAGCTATCATCACATGCATTTCCAGACCAGTTCCAAATGTTGGAGCCCCTGAGATTTCTCGGAGGGGTCAACTGGAACCAGAAAAACTTCATCAGTGCATAATTCAGAGAGTCATTCCTGATAACCCCATTTTGAAATCCTCATATAAGTTAACTATGGAGCCATTGAAGGGCTCTAAAACATTCCTGGGAATTGAGGGCATCCAGGTTGAAATAGAACCGTTGGTCCCATTAAATAGTTGTTTTTAACCTTATCTGCACAGTAAAATCACTAGAAAGCATTAACAAATATTGATGCCTGAGTCTTCCCCCACCTTCTCAGGATTCTGATTTAATAGTGGTCTCCCAATAATCTTATGTGATCCTCTAACATGATCCAGTGGTTCTCAGTTTGCACAGCATGTCAGAATTATCTGGGGAGCTTTTTAAATTCCTGGTGCCCAGGCTGCACCCCATATCAATTTAATGAGAGTCTTTGTGGGGGAGACCTGGCGTCAGTATTTTTTTTAAAGTTCCCTAGCTGATTACAGTATTTAGCCAAAGCTGAGCAATAGGAAAACCTGGAAAAGGGAACATGGCTGACCGAAAGCTGGCTTCTCATGTTCTCTCCAATTCAGTTGGGTCTCTGAATGCTCTAGAACTGTAGGCTAAAGAGTTGTAACACAGCTGAGTTGAAAGGGAAAATACATGTAGATGCTCTGGGTTGGTACCGAAAAGAAAATGATGGTCAGTTCAAATGAGGATTTCCAAAATAAAGGAGATGCACCTGTGGCAATAAATTATGTGTACTTTGTCACCAGTTCTACAGGATTGCATTTTGTCAGTAATGCTAGGATTTTGGTTCAATTCCATAGATATGTTTCTCATTGTTCTTTTTTTAAGTTGGGGTTGCCCTGGTTTTCTTATTTTTGTGTTGATAATGTGTATTATTTTTCTTTGTATAACCTGCTAAGAACTGTTCGGAGCACAAGCAAGTTTACCATCTCCATATTTAGAGGTGGTATGTATATTTGCTAACTACTAGCAGAGATTATTGCTGAGCAGGATCTTATCCAAAGAATTGTTGACAGTTGGGTTGCTGGAGATTTTGTGGCCAAAGTCAAATCCCACAACACTGTGTTTATTTGCTTTTTGCCAATTGTTAGGCCATATCCCGTCACAGTCTAACAATCCAAAAGAGAATATTGCCAAATCATTGGCTGGTTTTCAGAATGGCTAACCCTTTTTTTGCTATGGAACTTTCAATGCTTAATTCTAATAAGTGAGGCATGCTTTTGCTTGAGTCAGTGGCCTATCACAGTTAAGGATTTCTTCTTTTTTTATTATTATTATTTTTTTATTAATTTCATTTCTTTTCAGCATAACAGAATTCATAGTTTTACAACACACCCAGTGCTCCATGAAATGTGTGCCCTCCATAATCCCCACCACCTGGCTCCCCCAACCTCCCACCCCTCGCCCCTTCAAAACCCTCAGGTTGTTGTTCAGAGTCCATAGTCTCTCATGGTTCATCTCCCCCCCAATTTCCCTCAACTCCCTTCTCCTCTCCATCTCCCCATGTCCTCCGTGTTATTTGTTATGCTCCACAAATAAGTGAAACCATATGATAATTGACTCTCTCTGCTTGACTCAGCATAAGTCTTCTTCTTAAAAGAAATGGATGATATTGACCATGGTTGGGAAGAGCAAAACCTTTTAGTAATTGGATCCCAAAAGCAAGAAAATGGTCTTGAAGGACTGAGTTCTTTGTCCCACATCTGTCTCTCAGGGCACAAGTTGCCCAGTACACTGCTGCCATCTCTCACTTGGCACCTCAATTCCCAGCTTAAACAGCAGTGTTATTTCTGTCAGGTGTGGAGTGATTGACTCTGTCTGTTGATGGAGTGCCTGGTCCAAAAATTGTCTAAATTCATCCTCTCACCCTTCCCCAAGGGGGGAGTTCTGACGACAACAGGGAAAGTATTGACCATCCATTACCAATCCCTTTATGATGTTATTAATGCTCTCCTTCTGCAGAGGATATAAATATTTCTTTCATTTTAGGAGGGCATGTAATGCTTTTATTACCCTTATTATTAGTTCAGGTTAGGTTCCAGTTTTGTCACTTGTAAGCCTACTATAAGGCTAAATATGGAACCACCAGAGAGAACAGGCTTTCTTACCTCCTGGGTGAGAATAGTAAGCAATCTGAGGACCAGTTCTCCAGTAACAGCTTCTCTCCCCAGTGTCGGCAATGTGGTCTAGCATCTCCTGGCCTCTCATGAATTCCTACATTTACATACTTGGGTCTTATTTAATGTCTATTAGTATAAGTCTTATTTTTGTTGGGTTCCTTGGCATGCTTTTTCTGCAATTTACTCATTCTAATCTAAATTTAAAATATTTCACAAGACAACACTATAATTAACACTAAAGTTAGGTCCTCACAACTCAGGATAGCTTAAGTAATTTTTTTAGTTCCCTAACGTTACGAGACATAAGCTATCATATCCACCTCCCTGCCACAACACTTCTCTTCCTCTAGGCCCTCCATCAACCTATCCTAGCCCAATCTTCTGGAAACAGAATTGTATACCCAGATTTATTACCTCTTCTACTCACTCCAGTCCATTATCTTAGCAATATGTTGTAAGTCACATTTTTTATGAAGAAGTTATCCTTCTCCTAGTAAAGTAAGCAGTCCTTCAAAACCTATTCATTTCATCAGGTAACTTTCCCCTTCATTCAAAGCAAAGCCCTGAGAATGGAGTGGGGACCTTCTCATGGTAATGCAGAGAACAACTATGCCTCACACAAGCTGACATCTAACTTTTCATGCAAAATTTTACCATCTAAGATATTTAAATCTATACCATCTTAAAAGACCTCTAAAGAAAGGTGTTCAAAAACCACTGAACATATTTAAGGCATCGGAATACTGAAAATGAAATGCAAGAGTTTGATTCAGATCTATCACACTTTCTGAACTCTGCTGCATTTCACTTTAGTAGACAATCCAATTACCTTTACTCTCATTTTAAATAGGAAGGACACATCTTTTGTTCATTTGTTCATTCATTCAGTTAATGATTGAGGAATGTAAATAGTCTTCATATTTGTAATTTCAAGTTTTTGTTCTTCTTTGGCTTCTTAAACAAATTTTGTTGAGCACTTTCTTTGTACCTGGATATAGTAGCTTCAACTTTACATGTGTCAATTTGCACATTTTATGTATGGGGCATTCACACTTAAAATTAGTAAGGCTTTCCCGGAAATAATAGGAAACGACTATCAGAATTCTCTTCTAATAAGTTATTCTCCATTTATTTTTCAATGAAGTGTTTCCTTTTGTATCTTAGGATTTCCTAATAGACAACGGTGAATCAGCTTCTTTTCAAGTATGCTGAAGGTTGAGTGGCTCCTTCTTTAACAGGATAACAATACAACCTGCCAAGAGTTTTAGGGTTTACTTAAAGCATCCCATTAAAGGTTTCTCTTTCCAAGAGAATTCACCATATCAAGAAAGTATACTTCTATATGCAGCCTATGAAAAGCTTATAGAGTGAAGACTATTTATATGACATATATCCTGTCTTTAAGTACGTTGGTATTGTGACATTCTAATTAATGATATGGAATGAATTTCTTTCTCTCTCTCTTTCATTTTACTGTAGAATTAGAGTAGAGGAGGAGTGGTATACCAAATAGGCTTTATGGTTACTCAAGGTTAACGCTAAATTGTGTTTCAAACTATAAAATAAGTTTGGCATTTTGTGTATGTTTACAAACACCTGGGTTTCATGGTTTCAAGAAATTTTAACACAAAATAAAACACATATGTGAATGTGTTCTAATTGTGGATATTTTTCATCCCAAATAATTATGCATACTGTTCATTTTCACTGGATTTTATTTCTAATTTTTCACTTTCCATTACTTGACTAAAGCATTTAAAAGGAATTAGCTGGCATACAGAAGAATTCTACAATGTTTAGGTTTGATAACCATATTGCTACAATTTCAAATTAGTTCTGACAGCTCATATTATCCTTGAGATAATATTCATCTATATCATTCAGAGTATGAGGTAATTATATAATGAGTACTTAGATTTATTCACATTTATGTGATATATTCTATGGCTTAGAATAGAATAGACCGTAAGAACTAGAAGGTATATTGGAGATCATCTGCACATATCCCATATCTTAGAGATGAAAAAACTGAGACTTGGAAAGAATTAAATATTTTTCCAGAATTATTCACAGGCAGGGATTATATCTATGCGTCATAACTTCCACCTGGGCTCTGTCTCCTCTACCAGATTCCATTTTAAAAAATTGATTATAGGGGCGCCTGGGTGGCTCAGTGGGTTAATCCTCTGCCTTCGGCTCAGGTCATGATCTCAGGGTCCTGGGATCAAGCCCCGCATCGGGCTCTCTGCTTAACGGGGAGCCTGATTCCTCCTCTTTCTCTGCCTGCCTCTCTGCCTACTTGTGATTTCTATCTGTCAAATAAATAAATAGATCTTTAAAAAAAATTGATTATATTCCAAATTCTGTTGCTCACATAAAAGTGATTATCCACAGAACCTTCCTCCAAATGGTTATTTCTTTACCTAAACTTAAGCATAATCAGAACAATATTCTATGACTAACATGATAATTTTATTAATAACTGTAATGATTAAAGTATTGCTGTTAATAATCCACTAAAATGGCCTTAGCATTCTATATCGATTATAGTTACAAAGAAGATCCTCTTATTTTCATATTGGAAACATAATTCCCCAGATTCCCACTTATTGGTTCATTAATTAAGAAGCCTAAAAAGCATCCATCTAACAAGCAACCGAAGTTTCAAGTACTCACTGCAAGCAAAACGTACTGTAAGTACTTGAGCAAATGTTTACACCATCAACCCCATGCATTCTTTTTAAGTTGACTTTAACATACATAATATTATAAGATGAAATAATAATAATAATAATAATAATAAGTAATTTAAACAAAATCTATTTTCATTCAGGGATTTTAAATTCTTACTATACATGTTGGATATTTTACCCCATTAAATTTAAAACCATTAAAATTATTTATTAATCATAACTGCTAAATGATAAGTCCAACCCAGATATTTTAACATGAAAAAAAACTGGGTTTTAGAAAAAATGTTATACACTAACAGAAAATCATGGACATCTCTTCTAACTCACTTTTATTTCCTCCTTCACATTTACAATTCTCTTAAGGTAACATAGAACTATGGCATAGAAGATTAAAGAAAATGTTAGGAGGAACCTATTTTTTTTTTTTTTTTGCTCAGGTGAATAAACAATCTAATACAAACTCATTGTGGTGCAAACAGATGAGGATACCACAGATTCCCTTCTATTTTATAACTGTACACAATTGCACAAGTTGCTAAATTCATTTTTGAGCACAGATTATTTCCCACTACAGAAATATTGTTTCAAAGGAAATCAAATTACTTTTTAAAATAAAATTTCTTTTCCTCAAACTAGTAAGTAGCTTTTGGTGAGCATTTACTGAGTACTCATTTACTAAGCATTTACTGAGAACTCTCTTTAAGAGTTCCTAATGAATTTTGATAGAAGACAGTGAGTCACATTTCAGTGTGAATAATATCATTTACATTTGGCTTAGCTTATAAGCATTTTGAGTTTAGGACATAGGGATTATATTTTCAAATTGGTTTGGGTTATCAGTTCCAACTATAATATTAGTAGATTTGACCTGTTGCAGAAGATGTTTTTGGAAACATAATTCAATGATCCCAATTGAGAGAAATTAGAAGATGATAGTTAATTATTTTAAAAAAGGGAAACTAAGAAAGCCTGTCACTTGAAAAATGATTCTTTCACAGATTAAGGTTCCTACACAGTGCTATAAATAAAGGACATTACTTACTGTAACTGTTCTTCATCTCTTGGGTTCCTTTGACCTTGCCTCGTTTATCAATCCTCAGATACCACTGTGTTCGACAGAAGAGTCTTCTCACTCTTATATCCCCTCCTTCCATGTAATCATAACTTCTTGTATGTCGCTCAGGGCTGGAACAGTTCACATTTGTAGCCATTTGCTCTGGAGTCATGTCATTGCAAGCTAAAGATATAGTGCCCACTAGACAGATAATGTGAAAGCATGATCTGTAGAGCAAAGTTGGCAGGATCCATGTCAGTATCCATTTGCGCATTATAGTGTGGTGCTCCGGGTGTTCATGAATAACATAATGAAAATTAAATCTTGAGTTGATTGTTGCTCCTAGGTCATTGACCTCTTCCTATCTGTGAATTGTAGATTGATTTAAAAAAGAGTAGTTGTTTTTTTCCAAATTGTTATCCTTATCCTTTTAGTTCCTGATAACAATACAGGATTCCTCCTAAAATAACTCTCTGTTGGTATTTCCTTATAAAAACAGGTTGTAATAAGCTTAGTTGCTGCGACACTGTTTACTACTTGACTTCTGTTTGCAATAAGAAATTAAGAATAGGGAAAGGAGGGGAGGGGAGGATGAAAAATTATATGTATAAATCTTAGTAGGTAAATAGGAGTATAACATGCAGTGCAGTTTGTACTGTGAAGGCACATTTAAAACAGCTTTCACAGAAGATGCCAACAACTTCATTTCTCTCTATGTAGATTTATAAAAGTTATGCATTACTAGAGACAAATCAGAATATAGTTGTACCATTTATTCCGATTGCTATTTGGTAAGAAACATCCTGCAGTTAGAGCTATTGATTTAAATTAAGTCCTAAAATCACTATTAACAAAGTATAAATGCTTTCCCTAGATTTGTTTATTGTATGCTTTTATGTTTCTGGTTAATCAATTATTCTCTCCTGAACTACCCACATGTCTCAAGTTAAATGCCAGTATTGTCTGGCGTCTGGAGAACGTCAACCTTACCTTTATGTAAGTTCTACAGCATAATTACTATAGATAATTACGTGGCTCAAAAGTTTGGTAACTTTACTTTTCCCCTCAGCACTAAAACCAGAGAAAGAGGTAAACTACTAGAAAACCATTCAGTATTATTTTTAAAGACAAATAACAATAACTTACTTGTTCTGTTGATAACAGCTGGATACACAAGAATTCCATGTCTGTTGTCTGCCTTGTGCAACTTGAGCCTCTCTACTGTAGCTACAAACTATTTCTCAGCTGAGAAATTCTCCAGCAGAATCATAATTGTTTCCATAAATCAACAGGCAAGAGGATTTTCTCTCTGTGTGAGCGCGTGTATGCTTGTGTGTGTGTGTGTGGAGCCTTTTTATTCAGGGCTTTTCGATAAATACCTTTGCTGACCTCATTGGAAGCAATTAAAACTTAACCAGTGAGCTGTTAGTTGAATACAACACTGAGAATAAAGGAGGCTTATATAGTATTCATTCAATGGTCATGAGAGGGAGCTATGAACATGGTTTATGCCTAAACCTACCAGTGGGTACCTACTTTGTAGAAACAGATCTCTGATTCTGAAGCAGTTAAAAGGGGAAAGGGAATTTTTTGCACCATCTTCACAACAAAAGCATTATATATAAGTTGAAAAATATTCCTTTGAACGTATATAAAAGGGATTTTTGCTGGTTAGAAAACCTTTTCAATAGCTTTATGATACGTGCATTTCTACTGTTACTTCTTTGCACTCAGAATTTTAGAACAAAACTAGCCTGTGTCAATTAACTCACATCTTAGTGTTCTAAAGCACTATGTGGCCGAGTTAAGTGCATATCTTTTCACACAGAGGTATTTTACCATGGCATATGAGTATAATTTTTAGATTTTATATTCCTAGGCTAAAAGTAAGAGGACCTAGTTTCTTATTTGAGCTGAGCCACTATTTACCAGTATGACTTTGGGCAAGTCACTTGGCATTTCTGAGTCTCAGCTACTATATTTGTAAAATTAGTGCATTAGTCTAAATGATCCTATGGTGCCTTGTAGTTTTAAAATTCTGTGAATTTGACTTGTACTAACTACCAATATAAGAAAGAGGATGCATCCTTTTAAAAATTATAATCCTTAAAAATTAAAAATAAAGAAAATGGTTTTACACTGCTTATCAGTGTTTGACTCTTGTCTCAATTAAGAACTTTAGCACAATAAATAAATGTTTATCAAAGGATAGAGTTATAAGAGCTGTAGTTAATGTAAATAAGAGAAAGCTATTGTACTTTCCAACATGAGGTACTCTCTCCTTTACTTCCTATTCTGGCATATATATAGTGTTCTAGTGTTTTGTTAACTATTTGCTGCAAAATAATTGCATTGTTAATTTAAATCAATATTTAGGAATGTATATTGAAATTCTCTTTCCCCTGTTAATACCCCAAAACACACACACACACACACACACACACACACACACACACACACACAACTTGAAATGCACTATTTTACCACCAGGTGGTGCATGTAGACCAAATAGAAAAAGGAAATTAAGTCCTTCCAATCCAGATCATAGTGTATGTGATTTCTATGCTTTTGGGGAACAGAATCAAGAGCATGGAAAAGGCTAAATGTACCCTGTTACTCTTTAGGCACCAGACATTGAAATTTGTAAGTTTACTAGAGCAAAGGAGGGTGGGCCCTTCTCTAATTGCATCCGTTGAATAGGTCACTGTAAAATAATCTATCATGTAGGCCAAAGAGAAGGGAAAGAATGATGCTACTGTGTTCTGAATCATAGTTCCATATGCAACAACAAGGAGCAGTGTCAGAACTCCTAGAACTTGGATATTTCTTCTAAAGAAGTGAAAATTATTAACAGTCAGTTCACAGGTAAAGATACACAAGAGCTACTAAATCCATTTGTTCCACACAGAGCCTACACATTTTAAACTAAGAAATCAATAGATTAAAAGTCAAAATTTGCTAATTAAATGCTCAAAACTTAAATAAAAGAAATAGATAGTTTGTTGATAAAGACTGCTAGTGCCTCCTTAAAATCTGTCATATAGGGTTAACTGTAAAATTGGAAACAAAGCACAAAATTGTGATCTATTTATTTTAGGTTCATTAGATGCCTTTGCACTCTGTGATTTGAAAATATAATCCCCATAATATTAATGAGTGGCTTAATCTCAACAAGGTAACTATATTTAAATCTTTTGATTAGTGGAATGCCTGGGTGGCTCAGTCAGTTAAGCGTCTCTCCGGCCCAGGTCATGATCCCAGAGTTCTGGGACCAAGTCCCACTTCAAGCTCCTTGCTCAGTAGGGAGCCTGCTTCTCCCTCTGCCCCTCCCCCTATTCATGCTGACAGGCACACTCTCTCTTTCTCTCTCTCTCTCTCTGACAAATAAATAAAATCTTCTAAAGAAAAATTCTAAATAAATAATCTGATGATCAGTTTTCCTAATGGAAAATAATTAACTCAAGATAGGCCCATAACCTGCTTCAATAACACAACAGCTGTAATGAAAACCTCCCTTATGCCCTTATTATACGTATACTTTAAGAGGTATTCTCCAAAAACCAAGAGGAACTTCAGGTATCTCTAGATGGGTTAACACTCTGGGTTTTTTGTTGTTGTTGTTGTTGTTGTTGTTGTTGTTGTTGTTTTAGATTTTATTTATTTATTTGACAGAGAGAGGCACAGCAAGAAAGGGAACACAAGCAGGGGGAGTGGGAGAGGGAGAAGCAGGCTTCTCACAGAGCAGGGAACCCTATGCAGGGTTCAATCCCAGGACCTTGGAATCATGACCTGAGCTGAAGGCAGATACTTAACCTAGGTGCCCCTACACTCTGCGTTGTTGTTTTTTTTTTTATGTTATTTAAAGTCAATTAATTAAAATATAATGTATTATTAGTTTCAGAGGTGGAGTTCAGTGATTCATCAGTTGCATATAACACCCATTTCTCATTACATCATGTGCCCTCCTTAAAGTCCATCACCCAGTTACCCCATCCCCCCACCACTCCCCTCCAGCAACCCTCAACTTCCTTCCTATAGGTAACAGTCTCTTATGGTTTGACTCCCTCTATGATCTCATCTTATTTTATTTTTTCCTCCCTTCCCCTATGATCCTCTGTTTTTCTTCTTAAATTCTATAGATTAGTGACATCAGATGATAATTGTCTTTCTGTGATTGACTTACTTCTCTTAGCCTTTAGATCCATCCACATCATTGCATATGGTAATATTTCATTTTTGATGGCTGAGTAATATTTCATTATATATATAGATACCACATCTTCTTTATCCATTCATCTGTCAATGGACATATGGGCTCTTTCCAGAGTTTGACTATTGTGGACGTTGCTGCTATAAACATTAGGGTGCAGTTGCCCCTTTGGATCACCATGTTTGTATCCTTTGAGTAGATACTTACTAGTGCAATTGCTGGGTCATAGGGTAGCTCTATTTTTAACTTTTTGAGGAAACTCTATACTGTTTTCCAAAATCGCTGTACCAGCTTGCATTCTCACCAGCAGTGTAAGAAGGTTCCCCATTCACATCCTCACCAACATTTGTTGTTTCCTGACTTGTTAATTTTAACCATTCTGGCTGGTATGAGGTGGTATCTCATTGTGGTTTTGATTTGTATTTCCCTAATGCTGAGTGATGCTGAGCACTTTTTCATGTGTCTATTGGCCATTAGTATGACTTGTTTGCAGAAATGTCTGTTCATGTCTTCGGCCCATTTCTTGACTGGATTACTTGTTTTTTTTGAGTGCTGAGTTTGATAAGTTCTTTGTAGATCTTGGATACTAGCCCTTTATCTGATAAGACGGTTACAAATATCTTCTCCCATTCTCTAGGTGGTCTTTTGGTTTTGTTGACTGTTTCCTTTGCTGTGCAAAAGCTGTTGATCTTGATGAAGTCCCACTAGTTCATTTTTGCTTTTTATTTCCCTTGCCTTTGGAGACGGGTCTAGCAAGAAGTTGCTGTGGCCAAGGTTGAAGAGGTTGCTGCCTGTGTTCTCCTCTAGGATTTTGATGGATTCCTGTTTCACATTTAGGTCTTTCATCCATTTTGAGTTTATCTTTGAGTATGGTGTAATAAAATGGTCCAGTTTCATTCTTCTGCATGTGGCTGTCCAATTTTCCCAACACCAGTTGTTGAAGAGACTATCTTTTTTACACTGGATATTCTTCCCTGCCTTGTCAAAGAGTAGTTGACCATAGAGTTGAAGGTCCATTTCTGGGTTCTCTATTCCATTCCATCACTCTGGTTTGTTTGTTTTTTTTTTTTTAAGTTTTTGGTGGTAATTACATTGATAAGTATTTATTGTTCTATTTTTAATGTATATATAGTGATAAGCTAAGCACAGAAATACTTTGAAGAAGTGTCTCTCTTACTGTTTCTGGATTGTGTTAATTTCAGTTTTCATTGGAAACACCTCCAGCTCTTGAGCTTTGAATTTGTAAAACAAAGGTTTAAATCTGTAAAACAAAGGACTCTTGCATCTATTCCTAAATACTGGCTTTTTAGAAAAACATCCTTAGAAAGTAAAGATTAGCATCTGGTGTTCTTCAAAAAGAAACAGTGCCTAATTCTTGCCTTGGTTGATTTGGGAATAGAATATGTAAAAAGAATACAGTGAAAACATCATGAAAACATAAGTGGTCATTAAAGTAATGATTAACCACCATCTAGTTTTGCTTAAGCAACCTCCACTATATTCCTATTTGATAAAGAGGTAAATGATAGGAAATAGCTTTTGTTTAATAAATTTTGCATTTCAATAATTAATTTTAAACCTATGCCACATTCATAAGTATGTATAATATAATCAGTAGAAGGGAACATCATTAAATATTTTCATTACTGTACATTTTTACATCCTATCCTGTTCCCCATCCTTTTAGCTCCAATTCTTTACCAAAAATATAGGTAATCATTGTTATTAGTTTCTTGTGTAACTTTCCAGAGTTTTCTATGTATATATAGGCAAATTGAATACATATGTGTGGATATACACACATATATATATAATTTTTCTTCTTTCTGTACAAAAGGTAGCATACCATACATCATGTGCTGCATGTTGCATTTTTACTAATAAAAATAGAAAGTTCCCATTAGTATTTAGGAAATTTCCTCAATTTGTTTTACAACTGCATAGTACTCCATTGAATGGGAATATATCACAATGTATTTGCCTAGCCATCTATTGATGGACATTTAATTTTTTTCCAGTCTTTTTATGTTACAAAAAAAATGCTCCAACAAATAAAATTGTAAATGTGTCTTTTTTTTTTTTTACTATGCAAATATATTTGTAGGATCAATTTCTAGAACTTGTCCAGGTCAAATTGTATATGTATTTATTATTTAGCTAGATATTGCCAGCTTATCCTCCACAGAAGTTGTGCTAGTTTTATAATCCCACTAGCAGTGCAGAAGTGTAACTTTGTTTTCAGTATAGTATATATTACCAAACTCTTCAGGTTTTGCTACTCTGACAGGTAAAAATGGTGTTCATTATAGTAACCCCTTGCATTTCTCATTTTATGAGAGAAAGCCACCATCACAGAGTGCACAACTGGTGGCAGTAGGGAAACTTTCTCTGCAGTAATGACAGTAGAGCTGCAATTTAAAGGGTGAGAGGAGCTAAGCAGGTGAAGAGGTACCTGTAAATATACAAAGACCCTGTATTGAAAGAGAACACGTTTGTTTTAACAATGAAACACCAGTTTGATTTTATTAGAGGGAATGAAAAGGACTGCAGTGCATGAAGAGGTGGGAAGGGTCCTGTTGGGCTGTGTTAAGGAGTCAGATCTTCACCCTAAAGGCAATAGGAAGCCATTAAAATATATCAAGCAAAAGGGTGACATGATCAGAATCATACTCCCTGCCTCTATTGTGGCCCAAACTTATTTAATTCCTATTAGCAGAATGAGTTTACATAATATTAAATTATGTTATTTTATCTTGTTTTTTCTGTTCTTCATATTCTCAAAAAGATAGCCAAGGTATCTTGGATAGATAGAAAGATAGAAAAAAAGATAAAAAAGGGATAGAAAGGTAAGATGGGGGGGCGCCTGGGTGGCTCAGTGGGTTAAGCCTCTGCCTTTGGCTCAGGTCATGATCTCAGGGTCCTGAGATAGAGCCCCGCATCAGGCTCTCTGCTCACAGCAAGGAGCCTGCTTCCCCCCTTTTCTCGGCCTGCCTCTCTGCCTACTTGTGATCTCTCTCTCTATCAAATAAATCAATAAAATCTTTAACAAAAAAAAAAAAAGAAATAAAGGTAAGATGGGTGAGAAAAAAGTCACATACACTTCCTGACTTGGGTTAAGCCTGGATCCACTTCACAGAGTTGTACTAAGTACCATGAAAAGAGCATAAAGAAGTCAGTCTATTTGTGGAGCCCAGCTCCTATATTTCTGGAAACACTGTAGCACACAGCAGAAGCAGCCAAGGTCCAGAGAGTAAGGACTGTCTCATGTATCTAAACAGATGGGGGCCACAAGCACCACTCAAAAAGATTTCCCATGTTTCAAAAAGAAATCTGAAAACAGCAGGAAGTCCATATCTGAAGGAACTATGTGAGCAGATCAGAGAACACCCAGAAGGAACAAGAGTAGACCAATGACTCAAAAACCAGAGGGCTGGGGTGCCTGGGTGGCTCAGTCGGTTGAGCCTCTGCCTTCGGCTCTGGTCATGGTCTCGGTTCCTGGGATCCGCCTGCGTTGGGCTCTCTGCTCGGCAGGGGGCCGGCTTCCCCCCCCCCCCGCCCCCTCTCTGCCTGCTTGTGATCTCTGTCTGTAGATAAGTAAATAAAATCTTAAAAAAAAAAAAAAGAGGGACTTGCCTTGTCCCTAAATCCTATCCCATCTTGAGGCAGAAGAGGGAAACCCAGAAACAATGGAGGTAAAATTTTTTACCAACCTGGGAGGTAACATTCTCAAAGTTGAAACAAGGTTGATTTATAAACATAAATTTATGTTATTTCTTGCATATTTGAGATTATAATCCAAGATCTACTTCTACTCCAAGATCTACTATAATCCAAGATCTACTACTATATTCCCACAGCTATTGCCACACTATGGATTTATCTTCATCTTTTCCCTTGTCAGTCCCTTTCCATAATTTTTTTTTCCATCCCATAAATTTACCCCCAACTTTGGATCATGCCATACAATCAATATTACTTACTTTCTTGATCTACTCACTAAAAAATATTTATCAAGTAGCTATTTGGTACCAGGTGTTGGTACCAGGTGTTGTCCTAGAGTTTTCGAGATAGAGTAGTGAATACTCTGGAAGGAATATTCCAGAAGAATACTCTGACCTTACAGAGTATGCATTCCAGTGAAGGAAGAAACATAAACACATAAATCTGTGGTGTAAGTTGGGGGTGGATATTAGGATACAGAGAAGATATTCAAGGAGATAGGGGTAAATGGGTAGAGGGATCTACTTTAAGTAGAAAAGGCCTGTCTGAGGAGGTGAAATTTTTAAATATATATTTTTTTATTTCATTTTATTTTTTCAGTGTTCCAAAATTCATTGTTTATGCACCACACCCAGTGCTCCATGCAATACAGTGCCTTCCTTAATACCCACCACCAGGCTCACCCAATCCCCCAACCCCCTCTCCTCCAAAACCCTCAGTTTGTTTCTGAGTCCACAGTCTCTCATGGTTCATCTCCCCCTCCAATTTCCCCCAACTCACTTCTTGAGGAGGTAAATTTTAAGCTTCCTGGAACTTCTAAGAACTGAAAGAAGGCCAATGTACATGAAGTACATGAGCAATGGGGAGAAGAATAGTGAGAAATAAATGAAACTGAAGAAGTAGGCAGAGGCCAGATGCTAAAGAACCTTTAGAAGGTCATGGTAATAAGAGTTTGGGTTTATTCTAAGTGTACTAGGAAGTTGGGGTATAGGTGTGAGTCCTTCAAACCTGATGGACCTGGTGGTCAAAGACAGTAGTTTAAACTCAGGAGTACAATCTCAAGAGTAGTTGAGCAAGCCTGGGGTCCCTATAAATCCTCAGTTATGTAAACTTTGTGGTTATTCTTGGCATAATGCCTTAACATTTTAAAACTAATTGTATATAAGGTACAAACTCTGAGTCATATGTTCAAAATTGTGGTGTGCCTATGACTCAACTGTATAAATATCTCAGTTTACAAATGTAACTTGACTTTTTGTGTCTCTGTCTATACAAGTTTGTTTTATTTAATTTAATATTTATAAAAAGTTCTCTGAAATGCTCATCTAAAGTTAAAGTTCCTCAAAATAAATTATTACTCTTCTGAATTACTATGCAACTTTAGACCTAGAATAAGATCTCTAGAGTTTTTAGTTATTTTTTTTTCAATTTGGAAATTTCTGTATAATGAAATTATATTATGCAGTTCACTCTTAATTGGCTTGACTCCACTTAAATTAATGCTTAACTTTACAAAGAATACATCTTCTTGATTCAGTGCTATACATTAGTGCCTAGTTTTGAAAGCATAGAGCCACTCTAACAGTTGAAAAGCATTATAATGGGTAGGGAGAGAATTTTGCTTCACCCCAGGAGAACATCATGAAAAACAACAAAGACCCTGTACAATTAGGGTTATTACATTCTTTGCTTAAAGTTGTCATTCTTTGATTCCATATGCATTGTCTACATAGCGAGGGAATAAAATAAGGGAGTGCAAAAAAAATTTTTTTAAATCTTTCATAAATGTCAATGTGTTAATAACAGAATTGGCTTTATTTTTTAAATCATTAACTTTAAAACCAGGAATTTTTAGCAACAAATAAACTTTTTTTTTTAAGATTTACTTATTTATTTGATAGAGAGGCGGGGAGAGAGCACATGTGTGTGGGGGGTGCAGGGGGAGAGGCAGAGGGAGAAGGAGAGAGATACTCAAGCAGACTCTGGTTGAGTGCTCAATACCATGACTGTGAGATCACAACCTGAGCTAAAACCAAAAGTCGGCCACACAACTGAATTTGCCACCCAAGCACCCCAACAGCAAATGAACTTTTCAAAAGTAGCAGAAAGAGTCAGAATAAAGATAATTATAATAGCAAAGAAAGAGAAGACTATTATGGAGTTCAGTATTTTTAGTATAAAAATAATCCATGAAAAGCCAAATATCTATTAAATTATAGTTTCTTATAAACCTGGTGGCTAAAAAAATGACTCACACATAAGAGAAAGGGGGTTAATGCTTCTCCTTAGGCTGCTCTTCAAGCTAAATATTCTTTCTATCTTTAAATATTACTCAAATTTTCCTCTCGATGGTATTTAATATTAACTTAGTCATACTTAGTCCTCCTTCTCATCTAATCAATTCCAAAAGTCATCAATTTTATCACCACAACTTTTTCCACACCTGTTGATTCCTATCAATTATCACGTTCATATCCTAAGGCAAGTAATTTTTTCTCATGTCAACTCTATTCCTAACTCACCTCCTTGAATCTCCTCTTTCTGACCCCCAATCCATTTTACGTGTTGCTATCAGGTTAATCTTTCTGAAGCACAGTTATAATCATGTTATTTTTCTGCTCAAAAGTCTTCAGTAACACCTCCATTTTTCATGAATAAAACTCTAGTCTTCTTTTTCTCATATAAAATCTTCTGTGCCCAACATCCTCTGTGGTGCTCAATATTCCTCAAACACAACTCTCTCAGTTGATTTGGGGTAAAGCGAGAAACACCTGCTTCCCCACTTCTCCTCTTGGTAGGAAAAGAGACTAACAGAGAAGAAATCCTCCTCACAAATCTCTTTCTACCTTCTCTCCCCTCTCTCTCTCCCTTCCTTATTCTATCTTCAGTCTGCATGACGGATCCAAGAATCATGTAATCAGATATTTCCTTTGAAATTTTACATACTGAGTTTTTAATGATGCAATAGAATCCTTGATCCTATGTATTCTGTTAACTCAGCTAATTACTTGAAATCATCACTTACCATGTATTTACATAATACTCAAATATAATAGGAGATAAGCAAAGTCCCTAATTTCGTGGAACTTGAGGAAGAAGGGATGAAGGGAACTTATGGAGGAAGGGACAGATAATAAACACATAAAAAGACTTCTTGGGGGTACCTGGGTGGCTCAGTTGGTTAAGCATCTGCCTTCGGCTCAGGTCATGATCCCAGGGTCCTGGGATGGAGCCCTGCATCAGGCTCCCTGCTCAGCGGGGAGCCTGCTTCTCCTTCTCCCTCTGCCACTTTCCCTACTTATATTCTCTCTGTGTCAAATAATTAAATAAAATCTTTTTTTAAAAAAAGAATTCTGATGACATTTCAGGAGGAAATAAATAGGTTACTATGGTAGCAAATAACACAAGAGAAAAGGGAAGAAAGGAGTTGTTGGAATCTGGGCATAGAAGGCCTTTCTGACAAGGTCATTTAAGCTCAGATTTGAAGAATAAGAAGAAATCAGAAGTGGTAGCCCAGGGGTGCCTGGGTAGCTCAGTCAGTTAAGCAGGTGCCTTTGGCTCAGGTCATGATCCCAGAGTCCTGGAATTGAGCCCCACGTGGGGCTCCCTGCTCCCTTTGCTGCTCCCCCTTCTCGTGCACTCTTGCTCTCTGTCTTGAATAAATAAATAAAATCTTAAAAAAAAGAAAGAAAGAAAGAAAGAAAGAAAGAAAGAAGTGGCAGCCCATTCCAGGCTAAGGTAACAAGGAAAGCAAAAGTTCTGAGGTGATAATGAGTTTGGTATGTTCTAGAAATCAAAAGATGACAGTATAACTGGAGCATAGCTAACAAGGGGAAAATTAGGTGATATGAAACCAATGTATGTAGGGTCTTGATACCAACAGCAGGAATTTTGGATTTGATCCTAGGAATAAAGGGTGTGAGTCCTAGGAATAATGGGTGTGATCATTCTAAAAACATGAAGAATGGTTTGGAAATGGCAAAAGCTGAAATAAGGAGACCAGTTTGGAGGCTATGACTGTAATCCAGGTTGGAGGTGATGATGACCTAGACTAGGATCCTGGATGGGAAGAGTGAAAGAAGTGGGCAGATAAATGTTGGGGAAAAAGCTTGATGAGAGCTTCTATCTGAGAGACAATGAGGAGTCAAGATTCAATTCCAGGGTGCCTGGGTGGCTTAGTCGTTGAGCGTCTGCCTTTGGCTCAGGTCATGATCCCAGGGTTCTGGGATCGAGCCCCGCATTGGGCTCCTTGCTCTGTGGGAAGCCTGCTTCTCCTTCTCCCATTTCCCCGGCTTGTATTACCTCTCTCGCTGTGTGTGTGTCTCTCTCAGATAAATATATAAAATCTTAAAAAAAAAAGATTCAATTCCAAATATCTGATATTTGCAATAGGATAAATTGTGGTGCCATTTTGCATAACTAAGGAAGCCTGGGAGAACAATGGATGGGAAAATCAGGCAGCTGGAAAGTCTAGCTAAGAGGAATGGTATAAACCAAAACTCGGTCTGGATCAAAGGGATCAGGACCTCTTACTCCCTTGAAATGCTTACCAGTAAGATCTTACAAATCAATTACCACAAAATGTGGAATTAGAAACAGAATCACTTTTTAAGGAACTCTGGTGCAAAAGGGAAGCTTTTCTCATGGCAGTATTAAGTATTTTGATGAAAATGTTAAGGGCCATCCTCCCTCATTTTTCAAATTATGAATGTTTCTGACATTCAAAATATCATAGGCCCTATGAAATGATCATAACTCAAGCTACGTTATTGTAAAAGCCTAAGACAGTTTTACTCTTTGATTTCAGCCATAAATGGGTTTTAAATTTGTCAAAATGTAGGTTAGCGTACAGTGTTCAATCAATTCTTGCAACACTGAGAAAGAAGTTTCTTCAAGCAATGTTGGCATTTTAAAAACTAATCAATACTTAGTACCTCTCTGATTATTTTACCTAAAATAAAATTGCTTCTATATTCTATATTTACTTCTGTAGAAAGAAATATATTAATGGAGGAGTGTTGGAGTACAGTAGTTCAGATCAGCATGTAGATTACACAACAGAGTATGTTAAAAACTAAAATGTTGCCTAATGGCAAGAAAAATAGGTTAATTTGGGGGGAGAAAAGGACAACTATATCATTCACTTGGTAGTGCCAAAAGAACAATAAAATAAGACTGATTTTTTTCTAATAGAATTTTTTGGCTACACATGATTATAGCTTTGATTTTCTTGTGTAAGTAGCTTGGAAGTTGGAAACATTGTATCATGAATTTAGAAAAGTGCTGAATTAGTGGAAATCCAAATTATAGCATATTTTAAAAACAATAGTGGTTATTAATGCCAAGTACTATATTCGTAATAAATCAAACTGCTACCTGGATTAATTGTATCCATAAGACAAATATGGAAATAGTTTATCAGCTTCTATAAATGTGGATATGAAAGTACTGATAATTATTTGAAAATTGCTTTCTCAACTATTATTAAATTTCCCATGATAACTGATTTCTTATTAATTTGCTCTATCTTGGGGCACCTGGGTGGCTCAGTGGGTTAAAGCCTCTGCCTTCGGCTCAGGTCATGATCCCAGGGTCCTGGCTTTCTGCTCAGCTGGGAGCCTGCTTCCTCCTCTCTCTCTCTGCCTGCCTCTGCCTACTTGTGATCTCTCTCTGTCAAATAAATAAATAAAATCTTAAAAAAAATTTTGCTCTATCTTGGAAATTTCTGCAAAGCAAAAAGATAAATTTCAATCCAAACTCAATTTGAATGATAGCAAATTTTGAATTTAGGGACTCCAAATGAATGAAGTTTTACTATATTTTAAAGTATGCTGGGACCTGGCTGGCTCAGTTGGTAGAGTTTGTGACTCTTGATCTTGGAATTGTGGGTTCGAGCCCCACGTTGGGTGGAGAGATTATTTGGAAATAAAATTCTTAAAAGAAAATAAGGTATTCTGAGATAGGATGTTTTATTAGGATAAAATTCATTTTATTATTTTTCCCTTTAATAAATGAAAGTAAATGAGGATAATTCTAGTTCTTAGTACAACTAAAGGGATAACTAAAGACTAATTCATAAATGGTAATGAAATTATTTATGATGTACTCCTCCCTTCCCTTGACCACCTTTTTCATGCCTTCCATTTCATTTTATTCCACTCACAGTGTTGACATATTATGGTAATAAGGATAATTTAGTTATAATATAATCAAATATAAAACCAAGAAGCACACTCAAAAGCATCAGAAACATTATTGTTCTTTTTACCCCTCGAAAAAGAAGAGAAAGGTTAAAAATATATATAAAATTTCTGGATTATTTTACTGTACCCAGATCATGTCATATTTTAAGTTTGAAGGGGAGTTTTTTTTTTTCTTTCCACAATGGTCTTTATCTCATTAGCTCTTATTCCCTTTTGACTGAGAGACCATCTTGTCCTGCTTTTTACTTTCTTAGTTTATAGGTGAAGTTAAATTTATGCTATTACCTTGGTGATACCACATACTTACAGAGATTTCAAATTTTTTTGCACTGTTTTGAATTCTGAAACCGTTTCTTAACCTATTCATCCTCCTTCACTTTCTCTGCATTTTTTCCTACACCTTTTTTTTAATTTTATTTTTTTTCAGTGTTCCAAATTTCATTTTTTATGCACCACATCTAGTGCTCCTTGCAATATGTGCCCTCCATAATACCACCACTAGGCTTACCCATTCCCCATCCCCCTCCCCTCCAAAACCCTCAGTTTGTTCTCAGAGTCCACACCTTTTTTTTTTTTTTTAAGATTTTATTTATTTATTTGGGAGAGAGAGAGAGAAAAGATAATGAGAGAGCACACGAGCATGGGGCAAAGGGGGAAGCAAACTCCCTGCTGAGCAGGGAGCCCAAAGTGGGGCTCCATCCCAGGACCCTGGGTCATGACCGGAGCCAAAAGCAATTACTTAACTGACTGAACCACCCAGGTGCCCCTCTTCTCCACATTTTTTATTCTTTTTTTCCCTCTTTCTTTGTATCTCTCACTCTTTGTTTTCTCACTCAAACATGCACACATGTACAGTTTTTCTGTTATGCTTCAAGTTTCTGGAAACCTCCTTTGGTCATTCTTATATTGATTTTCTACATGTTTATCTTTTTTTTTTTTCTTTTTTTCAGTAAAGTCCTGAAAAACACATCTGGTTTCTATTCTAATCATACTCCTCTGAGAATAACTTCATATTATAGAAGACAAACAACTCTCAAATAGTAACCCATAATGATGCAACCTCTGGTGATTTAAGCTTTTATTCAATAATTTTAAAACAGCTATTCATCAAGTCTTACTTGGCAGGGTTTTTTGTTTGTTTGTTTGTTTTCAGGTAAAGTTTATGGAGGTAGGATTTGTACAGACAATCATTTAAAGCAAATTAATTTTGGGAAACCTAGTTTTTCAAATGAGAAATCTCGGAAACTAAACATAGAAAATGATTCACTCTTCTCATTAGTGATTCATTTTTGAGAGTCCACAGCTAAATGATACATATAAAGAGTCATGGGAGCGAGAAGATAGCAAAAGCTGTGTACCAGTTACCAGCATCATACCCCATGTTCTCTGCTCTCCGTTCTGTGCTCCTCTCTAAGTTCAGTGTTGCCAAGCACTTCACAACCTCACTTACCCCTGCAGTGACCCTCTGACATTGGTGTTCATTGTCCATTCTATAGCTGAGCACACAGGTTCAAAGTCACATTGTCAGATAGAAACTGTTGCTGGTCTGTGTTATTTATCCCCTTGTTACTCAACAGACAATTCCATAGACTAGTAGCATCACCAATACCTGTGATGTTTTTGGGCCCCAGACCTAATAAAGTCAAAAATTGCATACCAGGTATTTCTTATGCCCTTTGATGTTTGAGAAACATTGCTGCATTTACCATTCTGTTCTTTCCCAGGCACTTTCCACTGTAATACAGTGGTACCAATTATTTTAAAAGTAAAATTGGTTCTTAGATCACATTGTAGTAGCACTCAGTCTTTCTCCCTAAGGAAGAGTCATTAAAAAGGACAGGTCTTACTGAGGTACTAACTAATTCAAACCTTCCATAAATTCTATTAGTGTCCTGTGGTCTTGCAAATGAAATCTCTGGTGCTCTTCCTTTTCTTGGTATGATTGATTTGATTAAGTTTGGATTCAGTTAGTCCTAGTAGTCAAACTAGAAGCTTAGTGGTAGCCAGTTCAAAGAATTTGGCATTGCCAGTCTTATAAGAGACAATTCTTATTCTAATCATGCATTTTAACTATTAATTTCTCACTCACTTAGAAGGAGTTTGGTTTAATTAAAAACAGAACCAGATTTTGCAAATTTGATCTTGGAATATGGACTTATTTTAAGTCATATTGTTAGTGAGAACCCACCCATAGAAGAGGTTTGGGAGCTTATAATTTGTTTTTTTAAATAATGGAATAAAATGTGAGTTTCTTTGTTCAGTACAGAAGTCTAACTTATAGTAAATGTACTGATGGAAAGATTTTGGGAAAGGGTGGGGAACTGACACTGCGTCACGAAGACTTCTGCGAGCATTTTTCCCGTTAGGGCACAATGACTATAAACAAAGAGGAAATGATGTGGGTGACCCACAGCACCCTCCATTTAACAGTAACACCAAGAGGAAAACAGAATGAGCCCTTGCAAAAGTTTTCTCCCTAGTACATTTGATTCCTCCACCCACATTTTGAAAGAAGTATATGTATCTCCTATAAATTGCACAGAACCCTGACCTCGCCAAAATGTGAGTTCTTTACCACTTTGATTTCATTACTTCAAGGTTTTGAATATTTTCTTTAACAGTACTCCCCTTTATTCCTCTGTGGTAACAGGTAACTATGCATTCTTGGCTCCTCTTTCCCCCACCATTTTCAAAGGGATAGGGTTGGTTCGTTCTTATTTCTATAACAAAGGACTACACTCAGCTAACAAACAATTTGAAGCCTTTGGCAAACATTTTAAAATTATTCCATGACAATAAGTAAAAGAGACATAATTTCTTTCATCTTTGATAGACTATCATGTTACCTTTCTCTTCTACCAACAATCCATGGGGAAATGAAATTTATGATAATTTGAAATAATTGGGCTCATTAGCAACTTTATGACTTAAAGGGTAAAACCACATCACTCACATTATTTGTTAAGCAACTATAGTATTTAAATGAACTTATAATTACCCACCAATTATTTCAATCATCCTCAAAGTTTTGAGTTCAGTGCATTATTTCCTGACAGACACATAGTAAAAATCCATTTACACTAGGATAACCACTCCATCTTAATCTCTTTTGCTCTTTTTCTTTTCCTTATTCTCAGGACATTTCCCAAGGTAACCCTTTGCTGCAGCAAGGGTGGTCTTCTCAAGATCCTGTCTAGATGCCTTGTTAGCAGACCTCACCCCTGTGTACACTCCTTTGGTCTGCATTCTTTGTCCATGCCCTCCAAATAGTTTTTAAGGGAGCCTTCTCTGACAACTTTATCCCACAGTCTCTGTCTCATCCTTAAAATTCTGATACAACCTCTTTGCCTCTTCATCTCATATTAACTTTGTAATAGATGTTGAATTTTTCACAAGTGTTACTTTCTTATGTTTTGTCAACCTATTGACTGCCGCAGCCAGGAATTGTATCCTTTGCTTCTCTAAAACCTTGTACTATCTTTCTTTCACATAGGCTACAAGAAGTATTTCTTGAAGGAATGCATGAATAAATCGAAAATAGTAAAATTAGTCCCAGAAAATCACATTTGTGGTTTTTTTCCCCCACTTAATAGAGGTAGATTAATTATCCCTTCATGCCTTTATTCATATAAATTAAGGAACATAATCTGAACATAAATTTAAAATCTTCTTTAAAGCCCTCACTTTTACAAATGGGGAAGTAGAAACTCAAGCAGGAAGTGAGTTGCTGGAGATTACATATCTGGTTTGTGGCAAAATAGAACTAGAATTTAGATTCCTGAATCCTAATCCTGTGTTCTTCTGAAGGGAAATCAATAAGCCCCAGGAGAGACACCAGAATAACAGTGGTGTCTGAGCCATTAGGCCATTTCAAGAAAACAAGAAAACAAAATTTGTTTTCAAGAAAACAAAAATGAAAGATAAAGTGAAGTACCTTGCATATCACACGTTTCAATCCTTTTTACTAAAACATTAGGCAATATACTTATGTATACATTTAATTATATCTAGATATAGATATATATATACCCATTTTTTTCCTATAGGAAGTTAGGTAACTTTATGGAAGTATGTTCACTATGACAGCATAAAATAGCATGCTAAATTAACAGATAAGAAAAAGAAGGTCTAAGAAAAATGAGGCAGAACAAGAAAATTCATCTGAGATGAAATTAGAATGAAAATCCTACTGAGAGATCTTTTACTTTTGCTACACTTGGCTCACAGATAAGTTTGGCTCAAAGCTTTCTATCTGCCAAGGAAAGGAAATGACAGTGTTGCTTACATACTTGGGCAATATCCATAAAATAAAAACAAACCATTTGTGCACAAGAAGTAGATGTATTCCTTATACTAAGATTATATAATACATTTTCCCCCTGTAAGGCCCTATATCAATCAAGATAGGGTATATTATAATGTAGTAACATCAGCAAAATCGTAGTGGCTTATACTGACAAACTTTTTTTTTCCACTCAAATTTTATATTGCATATAAGCTGGAGTCTCTATTAGTGTAGTAACTCAAACATCCAAGCCAAAGAAGATTTTATCTCCATTCACTGTAATCACTGAAGGAGGGAGGAGAGAACTCAATGAACTATGCATTGGCTCTTAAACATTTCTCTCAAAAAACCCCCTACATCATTTTGACTCAAATTTCATTACTTCATTGCTAAAAGCAAGCCACATGGCCATGCTTATTACTTGAAAGAGGGAAGAGGTTACCATGTGTCTTGGAAGGATAAAAAGGTGAATATTTATTCTGAACAACCCAACTGATTACCCTAGACAAGCTCTGTATATAATCTAATGAACTATGTTGACATAGTGAATACAGCCAGAGTTGAGTCTATAACATTGTACTGTGTTGGTCAAGGACATAAAGACAATGCATAATCTGGTAAAAATGGATCTATAGATGGCCATGAAAATTCATTTCTCATATATAGCTCTTTGTGGTCTACCTTAATTGGAGAATGTCTCCATTTTCCAATGCAAAAATAAACAAAACTCAATCACACCTCAATATTTTCAATATTTTCTCTTAAGAAAACTTCTATAAGTTTGAAGTAAAAGTGAGTTTGAATTTATACTCCTTAAGAAATAATATTGATAAGAATATTTACTAACATTTATATAACCTTTACAATGTGCCAGTTACTGTGACCTGCATGTATAATCTCATTTTTATTCAGTTAAGTTTCTAAAGTAATTATTATTATCATCCAGTTATATTTGAAGAAGCTGAAGCTTAACAAAAGTAATCTGTCCAAGGCCACTTAGTCTACAAATGGCAGTGCTGGCATTTAAATTAAATTAAATTTAAATGGCCTACATGTTTAACTAACAGTAGTCTCCTTTGGGAATGCAAGTTAAATTCACACATGTGTACTTTAAATTATTTGTCAGGTGGAAGTTAGATCTTCTATTCACTAGGAGAGGAGAAGACCTGGTCTGGATGAGAAGCCTCCC